>CAKNXH010062095.1:62354-114691 GCA_932178445.1 Andricus quercusramuli
CTATCTTTTCTTATCCTCGATCTATCCGCGTCAATCTTTTTCTATCGGGTTGTCTATATAAATTCACGTCTTTCTTTTCCTAACTCCTGTTCTCTATCTCATCTTATCCTACTTCTATCAACGCCAATCTTCTTCTATCTCCCTATCAATCTAGACTACAGTTATATTTTTCAATCTCCTTTTCTCTATCTCTTCTTATCCTCGATCTATCCGCGTCAATCTTTTTCTATCTTTGTGTCTATATAAATCCACGTCTTTCTTTTCCAATCTCCTTTTCTCTATCTCATCCTATCCTCATTCTATCAACGTCAATAGTTTTTTATCTCTCAATCAATCTAAACTCTCTTTCTCTTTTTCAATCTCCTTGTCCCTATCTCTTCTTATCCTCGATCTATTCACGTCAATCTTTTTCTATCTTTTTGTCTGTATAAATTCACTTATTTCCTTTTCAATCTCCTTTTCTCTATCTCATCCTATCCTGCTTCTATCAAAATCAATATTTTCCTATCTCTCTATCAATCTAAACTCCCTTTATCTTTTTCAATATCCTTTTCCCTATCTCTTCTTTATCCTCGATCTATCAGCGTCAATTTCTTTCTATCTTTTTGTCAATCTAAGTTCACGTCTTTTTTTCCCAATCTTCTATTCTCTATCTCACTCTATCCTGATTCAATCATCGTCAATATTTTTCTATCTCTTTATCAATCGAAACTCTCGTTATCTTTTTCAATCTCCTTTCCTCTGTCTCTTTTTATCCTTTATCTATCCACGTGAAATTTTCTGTATCTCATCCTGTCCTGATTCTATCAACGTCAATATTTTTCTATCTTTCTTTCATCTTTTTCCATCTACTTTCCTCTATCTCTTCTTATACTTTATCTATTTTTGTTAATATTTTTCTATTGCTCTGTCAGTCTAAATTCCCTTCTATCTTGTTTAGTATCCTCTCCTCTATCGCCTCGTACCCTGCATATATGAACGTCTATCTTTTTCTATCTATTTATCAGTCTAAATTCAGGCTATCTTTTTCCTTACTGTCTGCTATATCTCAACCTATCCTTTATCTATTCTCGTTGATATTTTCCTATCTCACTGTCAATCTAAATTCCGGTCTATACTTTTAAACGTCCTCTTCTCTATTTTATCGTATGCTACGTCTATCAATGTCTATCTTTTTCTATGTATTTTTCATTCTAAGTTTACGTCTATCTTTTTCCATCCCCATTCTCTATCTCATCCTATCATGTTCCTATATTCATTAAATTCTTTCCTACCTCTGTTTATATGAATTCCTGTCTATCTTTCCAATCTCCTCTTCTCTATTCCATCCTACACTGGTGGTGCATGGTGAACGTCAAATTAATTCTTGGAATGAATTCCCTAACTTTTCGATAGAAAAAGATGAGAGTCGTAGATCACGGAAGGTGGAGAAAGAGTTAGAAAATTATTAAGGTTGGGGAAAGGAAAAGATAGCGTTGCAGGGATGCAAAGTGACACATTTAATGATAAAAGGAAAGATACAATAATTCTATCTTTTCCTATCCCTCAATTTCTATCTTTTTTAATCTTTTCACTACCAACAGGGCAAAATCTTTAAGTTGGCGTGGATAGATAAAGGATATGGTGAGATAGAGAAGAGAGAATTGAAAATGATGGACGTAAATTTGGATGAAGAACGAGATAGAAAAAGATAGACGTTGCTAGATGCAATATAGGATGAGATAGAGAAGAGGAGATTCAAAAGCGATAGACAGGAATTTAGATTAACAAAGATAGAAAAACTTTGACTTTAATAGATACAGGATAAGATGAGACAGAAAATAGTGGATGGATAAAGGTATACGTGAATTTAGGCTGAAAAGTAGGTAGAAAATTATAGACATGATATAGGGAAGATGAGAAAAGAAAATATCGACGGGAATTTATATTGAAAGAGAGAAATGACAATATTTACGAGTAAAGATAAAGGACAAGATAAGATAAAATAATAGGAAGTTAAAAAAGATTGGTGGAACTTTAGCAAGCACCGGTACGCGTGGCCTAAGATCGCTTTTGTAAGAGTACTCATACTGTACAGTGTACAAGGATGGGTTTTCTTACAACCGTGGTAAGGCAAAGTTCCTTTATAGTATGAGCCATTCAATGCTAAAATTGTCTGACCTGATGCCAATATTGGTAGGAATTCATACCAATGTCGCACATGAAGTTCCGTGCTGTAATATTAAGAGCACAGCCTACTATAACAGTGCGATTTTTTTCTTCGTGTAATGGATCGAAAAAGATAATAGTCCTTGGTGAAGAAGGATAGAGAAAGAGATAGCGAAAGAGATAGAAATATATTCAGATTAGGGATAAGAAAAGATAGCGTTTTACACGGAGAAAATTTGTGTGTTAAATTTTGCATAACTTAGTTCGGTAAACGGAGGACATTACGGCATTATATTAAAATTTCACTTTCAGTCATGTAAAATGAAATAGGGTAATATTTGATGTGAAAATATGAATTATTAATATAAATTCATTAAAATTTAATTCGCGATTCAGTAATAAATAATACAACAAGATATCAGAGATTACCTGACAGTTGGGTAAAATGAGATCTCGATTACCTATCAGTTAGGTAAAATGAGTCGAACTGTTAGGTACAGTTTCAATCATAGAAAACAAAGTCTACCTCTCTAAATATGTGAATTCTACATCACAGTCATGTAAAATTTCGTGCGCCAGCAAAAAAAAACATTCTTGCTACAAACTGATTCGGTGGAGGTCATCCACTACTAACAAACACATGCTCACACATATCGTACAATTCATAAGTATACCATATTGTTGATACATATACACAATTTAACCTAAACAATTACATTAAATTACGCTACATTACATACGATAGTCGCACGCTTTTAACGATATTAACGCTATTAAAAATCGAAAACGCTGTGACGGGTTTCGAACCACCTAAGCTACGTTTAACGCATTGTATCCCTAACAACTAAACCTCACGGCTAACCTAACAGTTAGAATATCGGGGAAAAAATCTCGGCTATAAAGTTAAAGTACAAGTACGTCAGGGCCGTCCAAAAAATATCTGATCCCCGTTTCATCGAAATTTGTTATTGTAACATTCCATCAATTCGCGGGCTTAGAAATTTGTCGGAAGTAAATAAAAATATTAAATAATTTTTTATTTTAAATTTTCTAACTTTGAAACTTTGAATTATTTGACTTTCAATACTTCAAACATTTGCATGGTCTACGTTTTAAAAATAATAGGACAATATGAGTGCTAAACGCGCACTAATGACCCTTTCTTTAGAAAAAGAACTCGGTTCATTTTCCAACATTTTTTTATAGATTTTACAGAAAATCTTATATTATTCGAGAAAGTTGTATTTCCGTATAATAGCGAGGAAATTCCTCCAGTGAATTCAATATGAATTCCAACTTTTTCCACTTACTCACAATTCTTTCTTTTGGTGGAAAATTACTTTTTTTTATTGATAAAATTTTTTTTTCAAATAAAAGTCAACTCGATTTTTTTTTGAAATTTTTCTATAGACATTTGATCTTTTTGAAGAGAATTTATTTGTTTTCTTGAAAATTCAAATACTTCTACGGAAATTAAAATTATTTGCTCAAAAACTTATTTCTCTATCTGAAAATTTAACTAATATATTTTTTGTTGAAAATTTAGCTTTTTCAGTTAAATATTTATCTATTTTGATGAAAGTTTGTCTTCTTAAGCATAGAATAACCTTTTTAGTTGAAATACATGTATTTTATTTAATTTATTTGGTTAAAAAATAGTTTTTCTTATTGAAAATTAATTTTTTAAACTAAAAATTTAACTCAATTTCTTATCGAGATTCTTTTACATTCAAATTTAATCTTTTTGGTAAAAAACTCAGTTGTTCAGTTGAAAATTCATTTTATATGCTTAAAAACTTATTTCTTTAACTAAAAATTAAACTATTCTATACTTTGTTAAAAATTTATGTTTTTTAGTTGAAAATTCATCCATTTAGTTGAAATTTTTTTTTCTGGAAATTTTCAACCTTTTTGGTTGAAGAGGCAACTATTGGATTGAAAATTCCATTAAAAATGAAAAATGTTGATGGAAAATTAATGTATTTTCTTAAAAATTATTCTTTTTTAGTAGAAAATTAATCTTCTTGTTTGAAATTTTCATTTCTACAGTTGAAAATTATTTTTTGTATTGAAAATTAACTTTTTTAAAGAAAATTTCATTTTTCCAACTAAAAATTCAAATATACTCCATTTTTCCATTTTTTTTCATAGCCATTACATCTTTTCGGTTGAAAATTTAACTATTCTGTTGAAAATTCATTTTATTTGTTCGCAAACTTATTTCTTTCTCTGAAAATTGAACTATTCTATTCTTTGTTTAAAATTTATTTTTTAGTTGAAAATTTGTCTTTTTTTCATCGAAGATTCATCTTTTTGGTTGGAAATTTACCTAATTGGTGAAATGTTGTTTTTTTATTGTTTTTGTTTGAAGATGCATTATTTTAGTTGAAAGTTCATTTCTTTTGTTGAAAATTGAACACATTTTATTGAAAATATGTTTTTTTGTTGTAAAAAATAATTTTTCCAGCGAAAACGGTAGCTACTTCATTTTTGCTAGAAAATTGATCTTTTCAAGTTGAAAATTCACTTATTTTGTTAGAAAAATTTTCTCTTTTATGAGAAATTCAATTATTTAGGTAGTAAATTCATATTTTTTCGTTAGAAATTCAACCTTGTTTTTAAACATTAGTTTTCGGGCATCTCCCGCCTCGAAGTTCGAAGTCAGTTGTCCAGTGCCGTCCGATGTTTTTTTATCACCCGGATCCTTGTACGTCAATTTTTAAATACATTCTACTTTGATTAAGTGACTTAATGAGTATTATCTACTGAGATAAAAGGATAGTATATATATTTGAATATTTTCTCAAATTCTACAGTATGAACCGAAACTTAAAAATGTTAAAATGTCTACGGGGACTTGGATTTAAACTTCAGCCCTGAGAAAGTTGGCGTCCCGAGCGAGTCTCATTTTACCTTACTGTTGTGTAATTCCTCTCCTAATGGAAGTGAGAATCTCTTTAAAAATTCTGCAATCTATACTTTCTTTTAAGTGAATCGTTAATATCACACAAAAGCATACTTTATATCACTCATTTGATGAAAATTTACAATACTTCGCGTTATTTTATAATATACTGGTATTAAAATAATACAACCCTTATATCAATTATTACATATCAGGATTTTCACTTTCGGACTTGAGATTTTACATAACTCTTTTGTATTATTTATAGTTCTGTTTTGTATTAAATCCTAAAATAATTGTAAACTTTATCTAAATGCAGTAATGTCCTCCATTTACCTAACTAATTGGGTAAATTCTAATGAAGAAATTTTTTCTGTGTAGGGATGCAAAGTGATCCACTGAGAGCGATAGAATATTTCTATCTTTTCCTATCCCCAAATTTCTATCTTAGTCAATCTTTTCAAATCCAGCAGGGAATCTTCTACCAAACCAATTTTATAATGATGTTATTCCGAGTATTAGATGTTTAGAACAAATTGATTTAGTATCGAGAATGCAAAAAAAAAGTTTCGTGAAAAAAATTTACAACAGTATATTAAAGACATAACTATAGAAATTGGAGCAACATCAAAAGATAAAAATTGAAGAAAAAAAATCAAATCATAGGACAAACATCTGGACATTATAAATATGAAATAAAAAAATATATATATATAATATAATAATATATATAAATTATAAAATAAAATGAATATAATAAAGTAAACAATATATAAAATAATATAAAATAATCATCAGTTCAGTATTCCATTCACCCAAAGAAACTTTCCAATTACAAAAATAATAACTAATTTAGAATACTATATGTGAGACACATTGAACCTAAACATAGAGATAATATTAAAGGTAAATTTTTTCACTGGACTTGAAATTTTACAATTAAAAATTAAAAGTTTAACATTGCAAATTATAACTTGCAAGATAGTTTTAGAAAAAATAAGAATTTAAAAAAAATGGATCTCATTATAACTACAGCAAATAAATGTATCAAAAATGTCATAAGAGATTAAAATGATGATATCAAAATAGGTTTACAAGTATCAGAAGAGGAATCTACTTATGATCATGTAAAATTTGATCCAACTAATAAAATTGAAGCTAAACTTACAAAATTATTTTAAAAATGTGAAAATAATGAGATAAAAACAACTGAAACTTAAAATTTTTTACACTGTACAATTGGGAATGCATCCAAATATTGTGTATTGTGATCGGAATGGTCTTCAGCTAAATCCAAAAAAAAACAAAGATCGTCCCTTTTCGCAAGGCTGGTAAGCTGAAAAATCTTCACCCACTTAGGTGGAAAGATTCATTCATTCTTGAGTTTGTTAACACCTACACGTACCTTGGAATCCCGTTCTCGTCAACGTGTCAATTTGAATTTGCCAAAGACCAGTTCGTCAGGAAAGGGTCGACAGCAATTTATAGAGTGTGCAGTATTCTGAATAAGTCTAAAAATAATTCATGGGAAGCCATTGTCGTGCTCTTGAGATCAATTATCGAGGCCACTTTATTGTACGGAGCTGAGGTATGGTCTATGCGTTATCTTGACGATCTTAACGTTGTACAAAACAAATTTTTTAAACAATTATTTTACTGGCCCAGAAACACCCCTGCGCACTTTATCCGAGTGGAAACGGGATAAGATCAGGTGAGCGTCAGAGCGTTCGAACGCGCCTATAATTGGTGGATTCCTCTAACTAATATGAACGACGACAGGTTGCCTAGGATTTGTCTAAGGAGCCTCTGCGAGTTGGACCAGGCTAGTGCCGCAAGTATAGAATTTAATTGAGCTTCGCAATTTAAGTCCCTACTCGAATCTATGGGCGAACTTGATACATGGAATCGGCAATGGAGTCACCTCCATGTGGTTACGGTAGAAAAGTCAAACATATTAATTAAGTGGGCAAATAATATTTTTAGCACTGCTATTGATCGTGTGACCAAATCCAACTATAACAGCCAATTTAGAAACATAAGTCAATTGAACCTTACTGAACCTAATCTATATTTTAATTGTAATATGGGGAAAAAGCGGGTGGTTAGTCAATTGAGACTTTCAGACTCCACCAAGATCAGACTACATTTTAGTGGTTCGGCATATGTGATTGATTCAAATCAGATTTGCAGTCTGTGTAACTTGATGGAGTTTGAGGATCTTTCGCATTTTCTACTCCATTGCCCTATCCATAAAGAATTCAGAACACACTAGATTAAAAAATACCTAGAAGGGTCAAGTACTGACTAGAGTCTATCGTGCGCCTTTTAATTCCACGAAATATTGACCACCTGAATGAGATTTTTAACTACATTGTACAAGCGCTGAGAGTTAGATCTTTTATTATTAATGAGTAAGAGTCTGATTTTAAGTACGCTGACCTTTTTATGTACATTGATCTGTTGCATCGCGTGCAAACATTTTATTTATTTACTTCTTTTAGTTTTTACAGCTATAACTTAGGATCATTCTGATACGAGCGTAATCTGGAGACCTCCTTGTAAAAGCCAGCGGGCACATTACAAGGGGTGAAAATTAAGTTGACATGTTTTACATTTATCAAAGACACTTGCCAAATCTGTGCATATAGTTGTAGGTGAAGCAACACATCAAATTCGTGACAGATGGGAGTTAAAGAAACAAATTATTGAAATTTATATTAATAAAAATCTCACTATTGGTCTCTTGATATTTTTTCAATGTATACTCATATTTCATGGAAATCAGTTCTAGACTATTTTGAAAAAAGATGAGAGAAATTAAACAGAACACCTATCTTGAACAAAAGAGATCATTGAAAAAGCTTTTGAATTACACTGCAACCTCCTAATAAGACGGTGCTCGGGCTTGTAGGGGAATACTATTCCGAAAAATGAGTTACCCCCACCTGCGGCCCGAAATCTCCACAAAAAATTCTCGGCTCAACCTCCAAATATAATCCAGTCAACAATACTCTGAAATAACATTTTCAAGGCTGCATCAAAAATGGATGCATTCTTGCATACACCCTATTTTTGGGGTGAGAAATCTGAATGTGGAATTAATTTTCAGTGATAACGTTTTTCTATCGCCGAAAATTGATTTTCCGAAGTTTTCCGCTTTTTTCGCAGGAACAACTGATCGTACCGAAAAAACAATGCAACTACACTGAGAAACTTTAGGTTAGAAAAATTACTAAAACGGATAGCAAATGGGGGCAAAATGCTTAAATTTTGACATTTTAATACATAAATAATAAGTTATACTATTTTTATAAGAAGATTTCCTATTTGGTAATAGCAATCCTTACTATTCTCTGTAGTAAAATCCGATGTAGGAAAAATTAGTAGAGAAATTAATAAATTGTACAAAAAAAAATAAAAGTAATAAGTATTTTAAATAACATAATATACTAAATATGTAGAAGAAATTACTATTGTCTGTAGGAACACGATGTGAATTATGGACATTTCCTACTTTTTGTAACAAAGGTTAATACCAATTATTAAATTTGGTCCCAAATATTACTAACTGATTTAGCAGAAAGTATCGAGCCTTGGACCGAGCGCGGCCGAGTGCATCTGACGTTTGTCGATCGCCGATCATATTTTTAGGTTGCGAAAATGACATATAATTTATGTTTCAATGCAAAATCCGCAAAAAAACATAATTTAAAAAAAAATATTCACTTATTTTATTTACATTAAAAATTTTGTTGTTTAAAATTATAAAAATATCATGAATATTAATCAATTAAGGATTAAATGAATTAGAACCAATAAAATTTCTATCATTTACGTCATATGGAAGTTTTCATTCTGAGTCCCACAATGTCTTATAGGTAGATGGATCATCGCCCGACTGCTGTCCCGGAGACGCGTGTTCGATTCCCGCCAGCCTTCATTTTCTTCTAACCCGATTTTTCTGTTTCAGCTTTATAATATAAAATACTATCTTTTAAGAATATATACATATATGTAATTTCTAATGTTGTCAATTCTTAATTTAAATAAATGTGAATTATGCGTTAAATGTAGAACATGTGTGTAGGTAGGCTTGTGTGAAAGTTAGCAACACGTATTTATTTTTTTTACTATTCCCACTGTAGTAGATTTTGCTAACCAGTTAGTAATTCGGTGCGCACGGTCCCTGCGCATCATTTTGCTACAGCACTTTGTAAATACTGTTATCTTCTACAGATATTAATCCAACAAATTCACTATTTTCTCCTACCAAAATTAGTAAATAGTGCAGACTTGCAGTTTTACTACAGAGGTTAATAAATACTTCAAATGTCTTTTACAATAAATGCAATTGTTTTAACTTTTATTCCAATATATTTTATAATTCTTTAAGTAGCTACGAGTTACTATTGAGGTTAGTAAATATTATTAAAATTTGCTTTTTGCCTCTCATTGCAAAGTTCAGATAGTGAAATCTAGTGTGATTTTTAACAAGAAATACAAACAAGGGTTTCTCAGTGTACGTTGTCGAGGAGATCATTTCACATAGATAACGATTGTTAAATACATTTTCATGAATGTAAAATATCGAGAAACGAGCGATTCTTCGAAACGGTGCTATACAGGGTGTCCCACCACCTATGAACATGCCGGTACTGAGTGATAGAGGACAAAAAAAGAAACAGAAAAGTCCTCTGGCAAACGTTTATTACCGTTCTTAAAATAACATAACATTTGCTCAACCTAAAAAAGATGGATTTCAATTTAATACAGAACTTTCCTCACATTTCATGTAAGAAAACCAACAAAGATGTTTAATATTCAGAAGACCAAACGAACTTTTGTTCTTCAAAATTAATCTACAAGTCTAAGATGAGAAAAAACATTTTAAACTTCAAAAAGAAATTCTCTGTGATTCGTCGCAGAAATTTTGTTACATTTTTGTTATAAAACCAACAGAGTAACTTAAAACTCGGAGAAACAAAACAAACTTCTGTTATTGAAAATTAATAACCAAGTCTACGATAAGTAATTCTTTGCGATTCATTACAAAATTTTGTGTTACAGTCATTGTAGAAAATTAAACAAAGAATTTTTAATGGGAAACCCAAACAAAATTCTGATCTTTTAAATTAACCAACAAGTCTAAGATCAGAAAACACTTTTCTAACACCAAAAGTAATTCTTTGCATGCGATGCAAATTTTTTGTTACATTTATTGCTACAAAAACAATAAATAAATCTAAAGCCGGGGAAACGAAACGAACTTTTGTTCTTTAAAACTAACCAACAAGTCTAAAATAAGAAAACACATTTTTAACCCCCAAAAGTAATTCTTTGTGATTCGTTGCAACATTTTTGATACATTTATTATTACAAAAACAAAATTGTAAGAAATCCAACAAAAAATTGAATGTGAGAAAACCAAACAAACATTCGTTTTTGAAAATAAATCATTAAGTTAATGATAAGAAAACTCATTTCAAAACCGCAAAAGTACTTCTCTGTAACTCAGTACACAATTTGTGTTACATTTAGTGTAATAATAATGAAACTAAAAAAAATTTAAAGCTCGGGAAACGAAACGAACTTTTGTGTTTTAAAAATAATCAACAAGCTTACAATGAAAAAAAAGATTTGGAACCCGCTAAAGTAATTCGAAGCGATTTTTTTCATAAATTCTGTTAATTAATTGTAACAAAGTTAAAAATAATTAGAGTTGGGAAATCCAAACGAACTTTTTTTCATTAAACTTAACCAACAACTCTGAAATTAGAACACACATTTTGTTCCCTCAAAAGTAATTTTTGGGATTCATTGTAAAAATTTTGTTACATTTAATTGAACGAAACTAATGAAAAATTTAAAGCTCGGGAAACAAAAGGATCTTTATTTCTTTAAAAATGACCAATAAGTTGAGAATGAAAAATCATATTTTGAACCCGGAGAAGTAATTCTTTGAGATTCTTTTCATAAATTCTGTTACCTTAATTGTAACAAAGTTAAAAATATTAAAATATTAAAGTCATCAATTCATTACATTTTAAAGCTATTATCAATCTAATCAAATAATGCATGACTTCCGGACACGGGAATTTTACAAACGTAATTAGAATAACTTCCTTGGGTCCTTTTTGGTAAAGAAATGAGGTGCAAATGGTCCCAGTTTGACGAAGATAACATTTATTTAAAGTGGCTAAGTATCAACAACTTAGGAAATCTTAAAATCAAACTACTTTAGGAATTACCTTTGGGTGTTTAAAATGTATTTTCATCTTAGACTTTTTTATTTATTCTTAAGAACAAAAGTACATTTCTTTTAACCATGCTTTAATTTTCTTTATTTTGTTACAATGAATGTAACAGAAATTTTGTAATGAATGGAGAACTCTAAGGGGTTCAAAATATGTTATTTTATTTTGTACTTGTTGGTTAATTCATAAAAACAAAAGTTCGTTCCGTTTCCCGAGCTTTAGATTTTAGATTATTTTATTATTTATGATAAACTCTAAGGAAAAAAAGATTGTTTGATTTTCCAAGTTCTTAATTTTTTATTGGTTTTTTAAACATTAAATGTAATAAAAAATTTTCAACGATTCGCAAAGAATTAACTTTGGGATTCACAATGTATTTTATCTTATTGCTAGAATTGTTGATTTATTGTTAAGAACCAATGGTTGCTTGGTTTATGCCATAAATCAAAACAAAGAAATTAGAACAACTTTTGGGGATTCAAAATTGCTTTACATTTCTTTATTGTTTTTTCTGAAATAAATGCAAAAAAAATTGTTGGTTATTTTTAAATAATTTAAGATCGTTTCGTATCACGAGCTTTAATTTTTTTTTAGTTTCGTTACATTAAATGTAACAAAAATTTTACAATGAATCCCAAAAATTACATTGTTACAATTAATGTAACAGAGTTTATGAAAAAAATCGCTAGGTATTAATTTTGGCTGTTCCAAATATGTTTTTTCATTGTACGCTTGTTGATTATTTCTAAAGAACAAAAGTTTGTTTGAATTTGCCATGTTTAATTATTTTTAATTTTGTTACAATTAAGGTAAGAGAATTTATGAAAAGAATCTCAAAGAATTACTTTTAGGGGTCCAAAATGTACTTTTTATTTTCAACTTGTTGGTTATTTTTAAAGAAATAAAGATCCTTTCGTTTCCCGAGCTTTAAATTTTTTTAGTTTTGTTATCATTACACTAAATGTGACAAAAATTGTGTAATAAGTTAGAGGAAGGTACTTTTGCGGCTCTTAAATGAGTTTTCTTATTATTAAATTGATGATTTATTTTCAAAAACGAAAGTTTCTTTGGTTTCCTCACATTCAATTTTTTGTTGGTTTTCTCACAATTTTTCTTACAATTTTACTTTTGTAATAATAAATGTATCAAAAATTTGCAACGAATTGCAAAGAATAACTTTTGGGGTTTAAAAATGTGTTTTTTATCTTGGCCTTTTGTTGCTGAGTTTTAAAGAAGAAAAGTTTGTTTGAATTTCCCATCTTTAACTATTTTTAACTTTATTATAATTAATGTAGCAGAATTTTTGCAATGAATCGCAAATAATTACTTTTGAAGGTTCAAAATGTGTTTTCGAATTTTAAACTAGTTGATTATTTTCAAAAAACAAAAATTCGTTTCTTTTCTCGAGCTTTAAATTCTTCGTTTAATTTTCTTATATTGAATGTAACAAAAATTGTGTTAAGAGTTGTGGAGAATTACTTTTGAAGATTTGAAAATGATTTTTCTTATCTTGGACTTGCTTATTTATTTTCTAGAAGAAAAGTTTGTTTGGTTTTCCCAGTTTCAATTTTTTGTTGATTTTGTTACATTAAATTTAACAAAAATTTTGCAATGAATCTCAAAGAATTACTTTCGTTTGGTGCAAAATGTGTCTCTTATTTTAGATTTGTTAGTTAAGTTTAAAGAACAAAAGTTTGTCTCGTTTCCGCAGCGTTAGATGTCTTTATTGTTTTCGTAATAATAAGTGTATCAAAAATTTGCAACGAATCGCAAAGAATTACTTTTGGGAGGTAAAAATTTTTTTTTTTTTTTTCATGTTAGACTTTTGTTGATTAGTTTTAAAGAACAAAAGTTTGTTTGGATTTCCCATTTTTAATTTTTTTTAAATTTTTTATAATGAATGAAACAAAAAATGTTGTAATAAATCGCCAAGAAGTACTCATCGTAGACTCGTTAATTAATTTTCAATAACAAAAGTTTGTTTTGCTTCTCCGAGTTTCAAGTTACTTTGTTGGTTTTATAACAAAAATGTAACAAAATTTCTGCGACGAATCACAGAGAATTTCTTTTTGAGGTTTGAAATGTTTTTTCTCGTCTCAGACGTGTAGATTAATTTTGAAGAACAAAAGTTCCTTTGGTCTTCTGAATATTAAACATCTTTGTTGGTTTTCTTAAATGAAATGTCAGGAAAGTTCTGTATTAAATTGAAATTCACCTTTTTTAGGTTGAGCAAATTTTATGTTATTTTAAGATTGGTAATAAACGTTAGCCAGAACATCTAAGAATTAAAAAAATTTAAAGGCTTGCATTTTTCGTCTTGTACATAGAAACCATATGATAGAAACAATCAAACGTCAACTATGTGAAATTTTCGCGGGAGCTGAAATGAACCGCGAACACGAACACTATCTCAACACTCATGAACAAAGAAGTTGTTGCTGAAGCTCGATTCTGATTGGTTCATTATGCCCAACTTTGAAGCTTGACTGTGTCCAAACTAAGGCCCAGATCAAATTTTGCCAAAGGACTTTTCTGTTTCTTTTGTTGTCCTGTATCACCCAGTACCCGCATGTTCATAGGTGGCGGCGCGTTCTGCTCTCGCCGACTGATGCAAGAGCGAGAGAGAGAGAGAGAGAGAGAGAGCGAGAGCGCACGAGCATCAATCGGCGAGAGGAAAGCGTGGTAACTGCAAATTAAAAATGCTATTTCAGGGCTTCATTGACTGGACTACGAATTCAATATGGAAGGTTTAAGATTGAAAGTCAAAATATATTGCATTTTCAACAAAATAGTTGAATTTCCAGCCTAAAAAGATTTTCTAGCAGAAGAGATGAACTTTTAATCCAAAATAACGATTTTTTAACAACAGTGAAATTAAATTTCAACTCAATAGTTGTATTAACAACCCAATAGATGAACTTCCAATAATAATAAAAATTTACAACAAAATAGTTTAAACTTTAATCAAATAGTTGAGTTTTTAAGCCAAAAAGGCGGTTTTTTTTCGAAGACAGTTGAATTTTCAACAGAAATGTTCGTTTTCAACCAAGAAAGATGAATTTTTAACTTACAAAGATGCAATCTTCAACCAAATGGTCATATTTCCAAACTAAAATAGAATAAAAATTTATCCCAAAACAGTTAAATTTAAGCCGAAAAGACTAATTTTTTAGAATATAATTTAATTTTCAACCCGTCCATGATGATGGGCGAAGTAGTGGAGGCAACCTTCGAACGAAGATTAGGAGAAGCGGTCTTATTCGCAGAGCGCTTATTCAGAGGTTGCACTTCATGTCTAAATTCCTTACATTGTCAATTCAATGATGAATTCTATCAGCAAACTTTTGGACTGCCTATGGGCTCTCATATATCAGCTGCTAGCCAAAACAGTTGACAGCATTCTTAAAAAATTCAATTCCATTGATAAAAAACTAAGAATTACATTTGAATTCTCAAATGATAATTAAATGAAGTTTTTAGATGTAAAATCAATTATAGAAAACAATAGAATTATCACTGACTGGTATAGAAAACCAGAGTGATCAGGACGCTTTTTAAATTTTTCTTCGTATTACCGTATGATAACGGATTTCATAACAAAAACAAAGCAATTATAGAAAAAAACACTATTTAGGAATGGTTATTCTATTAATTTTTTTCTATAGTACAAAGTATACAACCAAAACAATGAGGGGTTTTGCATTTATTCAAGATTTCGATAAAATTCTTTTTAGAACTAAAAAGAAAAGTCATATTGAAGTTTTCTCGATAGAAAACAATTTCAATAAAACACTCTTTCCAAGCTGTAAATATGTTACTGAGGAAGGTGATATAGTTGATATAGTATACAGATTTACATGTATGAATTGCAAGAAGTATATATTGGACAGTCTGGAAGATCATTATCAGCTAGATCTAAAGAACGTAAAGAATCTATTGAAAAAAACTGAATAACACAGTTTTGGCAAAACACGCTTATGATTTTACACATAAATTCGATTTTGATTTTATTGATATAAAACTTCTTGCAACAGAACCTGATTTAGATAATAGACTCATTTTAGAAATTATTGATATTATAAAATGAAAAAAAAATCAAATAATATCAATACTGATATACAAGGTTTAGGTAGTGTATCTACAATAACCTCATCTCACTAATAAAAACTTCACAATATCTAAATTTTTGCATTTCTCTCTCAAAAATTTTTTTTAATTCTAACGAGTTTCCTCGCTTTTCTCTTATATATTTTGAACCATATTATCTTGAAATTTCGTCATAATGTCAACCACGTATTGTCTCACATTTCCAAAGATGCGGCTGCAAAAGCGATTCAACATAGGAACTCCATAAGAGTGCCCACTTTGCAGTTTGATAATAATTCAAATTTTTCATGCATAGGAATAATATTTCTTATTACGAAAGAGCAAATCAAAGACAATCGATTGGCATACAAAATTGAAAATCTATTTTTTCCGCATTAGTTCCCTTTCTTCGCGAACGTTCACATAGGGTTATGTGCAGAGCAAGGGATGATTGCTTAGTAAACAAGGAAGAGGGAATCACTATCCGCGCGTTAGTTGCATGAGGTTACGACATGCTCGGCAATCCAACGAAAAGTCATCAGACGGCCCTGCCTGTTCAGGTTTGGATTACTTCGAGATATGCTGAAGGAGATGCCCGAAATCGTGCTCATCTCAAGAGTTGAGTGAAGAAAGAAGAAGAAAATATCGGTACGAATATTCATACGCATTGCTAAAGTAATGACCACATTGACACCGCACTGTAAATTAATATTAGGCACATGATGCTAAAATTTCAAATAAAAACAAACTAATACAAAATTTGACAAACTTAAAGGTGTCATAAAGTTATTTCAATTTTGAAAAGAATTTTTATTAAAAATGGTTCATATAATAGAGAAAATATTGAATTTTAGAAAAAATATTTCAGGTTAAAAATACTTATTCTACCATATTTATGTAGGGTTTTGTATTTTTGCTTTCTGTTCAAGTAAGAGTTACAATTCTTACCTAATTCTTATGTTTTAGGGATTTTTTTATTCCTTAAAAGTCTAATTATAAATCTCTATCATAAGTTTTTATTTAAAAAGTGTTATTTGAGGAAAATGTTGTTTCTTATACTCAAAATTGTATAATTTTTACTTTTTACAAATAATAACTGTATAATTCTAAATAACTTTAGTATACCCTCAATAATATACCTATCTGCAATCAAACAGTCAGTGATCAGATGATCGGTTGCTCACTACTTTTCCTAATTTTTGAAATCATACCCTGAAATGGAAAATTGCTTTTATCATTAAATCGAGAGAGACGCCGATAAACCCCAAAAATATAAATGTCGCAAATAACTATTTCCTCGCAAAATGAACTCGTAAATCGAAAAAGATAACAGTTGAGTGATATCCAGATTGAACCGAAGAGGTTTTGTATTTAGCTTTTTTTCAATTCGACAGCTGAGCTGAAACTTACTGAATTGAACTGATACTGATGGAATATCTACTCGGATCAAATGATCCCTTCACGTAGGGTTTTATGGTCTCAGCAGGAATATTTCAAGCCGGCCTACGGCTGTCTCGAGACACATCTGTCTGAAATCAAAAATTAAATATTTGACAGATACAAAAGATAAGTGAGTTCAAAAGATAAGTTCATAAGTATGTAATTAAAAAATTAAAAAATTTATGATATAATTTTCAATAATAAAGACATTTTTATGACACATGCATGATTTCAGCCCTTTTCGACGCCTGGGGGCCGAATGCAATACTGATCATTACCTTTTAGTCTCCAGGATGAACTTAGGGCGGGGGTGGAGAAGAAAGAGAACCAAACAAACGAAACAAACGCGAATCAAGGTCGAAAATTTACAGAAACCGGAATTACGAATAGATTTTCAGAATAAGATAAACGAACGCATAGATAAGGCAATTTGGGAGTCGCTTGAAAGGAACAAAGATGTAGAAGGTGCGTGGGCTTTATTGCGGGATACCATTGTTGAAACTGCGATTGAAGTGTGTGGTATGGCGAGGGTAGAAAAAAAGTCTGGCGATGCGTGGTGGAACGATGAAATTGCGGCAGCCCAACAAGAAAAGAAAGAAGCGTACAAAAGAACGTTGAACATGACAGGTCTTAGCGATGAGGAGAGAAATAGACTCAAAAATGATTACAGACACAAAAAGAGGAAAATTAAACGTCTAGTCAAAGAGAGTAAAGAGAAAACCAGAACAGAAGAAGAGAACAAAATAAAAAACTGCTCTGAAGGAATTATGAAACTATTATTTAAAGAGATGAAGGGAAGTAAAAGTACAGAGTTTTTTAGCATGAGAAACAGCAAAGGTGAAATGCTATATGATATAGACGGGATAGTAGACGCTTTAAAAGACTCTTTTAAAGAACTATTAGGAGGTGAAGATATAGGGCAACAAAACTACGACATTGAACATAATGCAATAGAAAACCCAATTGAAAAAGTCAGTGTCACTGAGGTCAGAGATATAATTAAGAACTTGAAAAACGGTAAGGCTGCTGGTTTAGACAGTATTAGCGCTGAAATGCTTAAATACGGTGGCGAGTACATACCTCACAGGTTGTGCGAATTGATAAATTTATGTTTCGAGACAGGAGAAATCCCAGACGATTGGAGAAAGGCGATTATCGTACCAACATATAAAAAGGGAGATAAAAACAACTGCAGTAATTACAGAGGTATCAGCCTATTAAGTACCGTAAGTAAAATATACTCAAAAATACTTATTCGTAGGGTAATGGAAATTACAGAAGAGAAGATATGGGAAGTCCAAAGTGGATTTATGCCAGGAAGATCATGTACAGATCAGATATTTAGCCTAAGACAGATCACAGAAAAAAGCTTGAGAGTAGGAAAGAAAGTTTTCTGTGCATTTATTGACCTAGAAAAAGCTTTCGACACGGTAAATAGAAGTAAACTTTGGGAAGTCCTTAAAGAGTATGGAGTGAATGGAGGGCTCCTACAAGCAATAAAAACAATATATACGGGTAGTAAAGCAAGTGTAAGGGTAAATGGGAAACTGAGTGACTGGTTCGATATAATGCAAGGCGTGAAACAAGGATGCGTTATGTCCTCGTGGCTATTTATCATATTCATGGATAAGTGTCTAAGAACTGCCCTCTTCAACGAAAAAGGTATAGATCTCGAAACCGTCAAAGTACGTGGGTTGGCTTTCGCAGATGACAAGATTGTTATGGCAGAATCAGTCGAAGACTTGCAAAGAATGTTGAATAAACTTAACACAAGCATGAAGAACATGGACCTCAAAATTAACGTGAATAAAACGAAAGTCATGGTTTTTGAGGGAAAAAGTAAGAAAACAATATGCAACATTGTCCTAAATGATGTGAGATTAGAACAAGTTGACAAGTACGTATATCTAGGTAGTCTATTCACTAGCGACGGAAAAATAGATGGGGAATTAGATAGGCGCATAAATAAAGGTAAGCAGGTTATCGGTAGAGCAGGATCCATCCTCACGAATAAAAACATATCAAAAAAAGCTAAAATGGCCATACATAATTCCATATTCGTACCAACTGTACTATACGGTAGCGAGGCATGGACCTGTCAAGAAAAGGACAGGAGAAAAATCAACGCGATCGGCATGAAACCTCTGCGCATAATATGCGGAAAAACACTGATGGACAAAGTCCGAAACGAGATAATCCTCAAAGAATGTGGTACAGGAGAGACGCTAGTTGACATATGGGAAAGAAATCAGTTAAGATGGTTCGGACATCTTGAAAGAATGAAAGATGAACGACTGACGAAGCAAGTATATAAAGGTAAAGTAAATGGCAGAATGCCCAGAGGTAGACCGCCGAAAGAATGGTTAGAATCTGTAAATGAGACATTGATCCGAAGAGACATAAGAAGTCATAGGAACAGAAGAGCTTGCATGAAGAAATGCATGGACGTAAATGAAGCTAGAGTAGTATGCCAGGACAGAAATGTGTGGCGACAAATAGTTTATAAGCAGAGTGACAATAGAGTGAATGATGCCTGAAACAAAGACCTTGGATACTAATGGGCCCAAGTGGGGAACCATACATAACAATTTTGTGAGGCTCCTCACTTGGGGTGATCGCTAGAGAGATTGATCAGCAACCTGGGTCGGAGCAGTGTTGCGGAGTGAACGTGTTATTTGAATAAATAACACGAAAACTCCAGATCAATCTAAAATATCTATACCATAACACATATACCTATATACCTTATACCATATAAAGACCGACTTTACACCTATATACCTATCCCACTACTTTCCAACCGAGTAAGTCACGCCTACCCCGAAAGGGAAATGGCTTAATGGTATAATAATAATAAATGAAGTGAAGATTATGCATCTATGAGCTTGCATTTTATGATTATCAGCCCACTCACGGTAAAAACTGAGAGGAAATTTTGGTTGCAGTCAATAGAATTTTGCGGTTATTTATGGAAATTTACCATATATACCTGTAAAATTACCATAAATTACCATAAATTACCGAAATTTTCCCAAAATGTCCGGCAATTTTAGGAAATTTGTGAAAATAAATTTTGGGTATTCCATGGTAAGTTACCATATTTACCTGTAAAATTACCATGAATTACCGGAATTTTTCATGAATTTCCGGAAATTTATGGAAATTTTTAAAAATGAATTTTGGGTATTCCATGGTAAGTTATCATATTTACCTGCGAAAATACCATAAATTACCGAAATTTTTCATAAGTTTCCGGAAATTTATGGAAAATTTTCAACATGAATTTTGGGTTAGTTTCCATATTCACCTGTAAAATTACCATGAATGACCGACATTTTTCATAAATTTCCGGAAATTTATGGAAATTTTTAAAAATGAATTTTGGGTATTCCATGGTAAGTTACCATATTTACCTGTGAAATTACCATTAATTACCGAAATTCTTCATAAATTTCCGGAAATTTATGGAAATTTTTAAAAGTGAATTTTGGGTATTCCATGGTAAGTTACCATATTCACCTGTAAAATTACCATAAATTGCCGACATTTTTCATAAATTTCCGGAAATTTATGGAAATTTTTAAAAATGAATTTTGGGTATTCCATGGTAAGTTACCATATTTAACTGTAAAATTACCATAAGTTACCAACAATTTTCATAAATTTCCGTAAATTTATGAAAATGATTGAAAATGAATTTTGGGTAAGTTACCATATTAACCTGTAAAATTACCATAAATTACCATAATTTTCCATAAATTTCCGGTAATTTATGGAAATTTTTATAAATGAATTTTGTTAAATCTATAATAAGTTACCATAAATCATCTCTAAAATTACCATAGATTGGATTAACATTAATTTCATGCTTCATTATACAAAACCTAATATAGACTGTAATCATGACTGTATTTCGAGAAATGCCTGAAATCATCCATTTGTTATAAAAATATCGTATGCGCCAAGGGGGAGAGGCACTTTTTCTCCCCCTAGGTGCATAATGTACTATTTGCTTACAGTAAAATTTGGTTCATTGTTATAATTCAAAACTGCTGTAAGAATAAAACAGACTCCTTGAATGGAGATGAATTGATTGACCTATGTGATTTTATTTTTTGTATTTTTGTGGTACGCGGGGAACTACATCAGAGCACACCCTCGCGTTTTACTTTCGAATATTTTCATGATTAATTTTAAGTAATTTGAAAAAATCATCATTGGCTAATCAATCATAATTAGAAAGCGAGTAGGAAATCACCTTACAATTATGAAATAAAATAAAGTGGAAGCGCCTGAGATCGAATTTACAGGTAGTGCTTGTTTTCTTTAATTTCCAGGCAGAGGAAATCCCAACATTTTTATGGGAAATAGTCTCATTTGACACCCTTCCAGAGTTTCCTATTGAGATTAAAAAACAATATAATTCACTTATTGATTGCCGAGCAAAGTAAGAAAATTTATTATATTCATGTTTTATTCCTCTCTTATTATAGGAATCCTATCAATAGTAAGAGAAAAGTAATGTTTCAAATAATCAAAATTAATGTTTTGAAGTGGGTGTCGTCATGGCAGGCTATGAAACTTTAATTTAGATTCTTCCAATTAGTATTACGCTTTCTGTCTCAAAGTAAGACGAAGTTTCAAAATTTTTTAAACCAATATTGTTCAAGTAGCTCCAATTACTCTTAGTTGAGTCGTTGATAGGGTTCTGATGGAAGTCGGAGCAGCATTAAGGATGGCCTCTAGAAAGTAGAAACTTGAACAAACCGAGCAGTCTCGACGGCAAAGACTGATCCGAAAGTTTGGGCGGTAAGTCGATGGAACGAGAAAAAACTTCTCTCACGACCTCCTGGACGTCCTCGTTTCGATAATTGAGTTGAAAAATGTGGCCCGCTTCCTCTTGGCTTGCGCGGAATCATTTCATCCCCTACCACAACTAAGCAGCTACCTGCTCTCTTCTATTACCCTTACGTACCCTATCAAGTCCAGAAAGTTCGCTCGCTACTTTAAACATAAATTTTGCTCCTTTGACCCTAACGCGCCAGCACCAGTGATCCAGCTTACCTTCCAATGCGGCTTTTGGCTGAGCTCTGCTTGGCTTGACTTGGGAGGTATGGAGATTCTTTGTAACACTCCTTTACACAGGACTCTCCTTACTAGAAAACACTTGAACATCAATTCACTGCTTCAGGTTTCAATACATAGTGACAAATTTTATACTATTCACACAACAGTCTGCCTCTCTACTATATGATTTGACCACTCTGCCGCTTGCCCTAAATACTGAAAGAGGAAGATAGATAACTTTGGTATATAAAGTTCATTCATACGGGCAATGAATAAGTGTTTTGGCTAGATTTTTTTTGCATTAAACACGAATCTGGTCTCACAAGTTATCCATCAAGTAAAGCTTTTTAGAAAATGAAGGTTGAAACCCCCAAAAAGGCGTTTTTGGACACGTTTGTATAACCGTGATTACCTAATCCAAAGCCATGAAGCCTTCCAAAATGTCTTAAATTCAAGCTTGTCAATTCCCTCTTGACCCAAATTAACCAAAATTCGATCGCATCTGACCCTAAAGCCCTTTGTGCCTTTGAACGTCATTGTGATACTCGCGGAATTATAATTTTCGCACATGAAATTATATATGGATACATAAATAATTATATATTTCAAGGAAAGGGTTAGACAACCACCGCAGGGTCCCACTGGGAGCCACTGCCATCTGAAAATGACACTGGCTTCCAGCAGAACCGCGGTAAATCACACATATGACCTCGTCTCACGACCCTGACATGAGTGGTAACAGGGCAGGATGAAATCACAACAACCAATACAGTGATGCTGTATACGGAAAAAGCCGAGAATTCGATCACGAACATAGTTCGTATCCCGAAGTCTTAGAATACGATGTCAGGCTTCGAATGTGCGACGGAGACAAAGGTGGTAATGAAGCACTCTTAGAGCTGCATTATATCTATAGAGATACGTCGTTCCCACGTGAGTAGGACACCCAGATGCTATGTGTTCTAGATACTCAGCGTGTGTATGACATGTTCTGCACCTATTTCTGGGAAATTCTTGACATAAAATGCGGTAGCGGTTCACTAAGATGGAAATGACACTGTACTAGCATACAAAAATGAAACACTCTATACCTGAATGAAGCCCCGATGGTTTAAGAAAGCAAAAGTTTGCTCCTTCGACGAGGACTGGTTTCATATATTTCTGTGAAAGTTTTCGTGCATTTTCCTGCCAAATAGCTGTTGGCGGAAATTTTCGATCTCTGATTTCGCTATTTTGGCTTTCAGAAGTGCAGCATCTAGATGGAGTCATGCACTTTCTCACTTCTGACGTTAAAATTCAGGCCAAGGGTTTCGGCTGCCTGCTCTGCGGCTTTGTGAAGGAACTCTCCTTTGCCAATCATCTCGTTTTCCGTTTTTTAGAGCTAGATGTAGTTTCTCTTGATTTCTAGCATAGATCTTAAGATCATCCATGTAAAATACATGAGTGACCTTGTGCTTTTGGTTTTCAGGTTCGTTAGTACTGTACTGTACTGTACTGTACTGTTAGTGATCACACGATGTTTTCCAGAAGAGATAGTAAATCTGGTTTTCTAAAGCAGCATTAATCTCTCTATGCACCTCACGATGTGTGGATGAACCTTTTAGCTTTCCAACAGACAGATGATAAGTCCATGGGAGGCTGAATCAAAAGCTTTTCGGTAATCAATCCAGGCCATCGATAGAGATCGTTAATAAGATGCTGCTGATACAGACACATCTCTCGCCAGACAGGTCCAATTGTCCGAACAATCCTATCATTTAGGATAGCTGTGAAGAACTTATGCATTGTGTTCAGACAAGTTATTGGCCTTTAATTCGTAGGGTCAGCTAAGTTGCCCGTCTAAGGCAGGAGCACTGTGCGCAGCTGCCAAAGTTCTCGCTGCATTGTACACACCACAATTGATAGTCGAGAGATCCGATTCTTCGGAAAAATCTCCACGAAGCTCATCATCCAGTTCAGTCAGATCTTTGGGCTTGAGAGAAACCTGAATGTTGATGTTTCTCCGGGTCCTGAAGCATCGTTCTTCCTCTATTGAATTCCTGTTCGCTGTTGGTCTCAGTGTCGCCTCTCTTTATGTATACCGGGCTTGTTCTGGCTGCGGTAGAGTAGGCGCTCCGCTCACATAACCCCTTTTTTAGAGGAATTCGACATGGTTTCGCAGACGTTGATGCGAGAAGAGAGCTCTGGATGTATCTCGTATAACAGAGCATGCAGTCGTGCCCTTTTACCTTCTCGTTTAGGAGCATACTGGTATCGCAGCACTCCAGCAGGCCGTAATTTAGTCGATCCGTCCACTTAAAAGTAACCAGATTCCGCCCGTCAATCGCGCTAGTACAACTATGTTTGGTGTTGTCATTGTTGTTCCCACGAGCAGCGAGAGAAAAGGGTTCGCCCATCCTTGTAGAGCCCCGTATGCTAGGATAAGGCTGTATACTCTGACAGGTCACCCGGTATCCCAGAATGACCGTTTGAGACACCTCACCCAGGTGCCATTCAACTTTTGGCACGGTTGTAACACCTTCAATTATGGGTTATTCCTTCGGCACCATCCCTGGACAATTGTCCGTGACTGCTTATGAATTATTGTAACCATATCCAGCAGGAACCCTTGGTACAGGGACCCTCTATCCGCAACCCGAGGACAAGTTCGGTGGCATTGTCACCGAACAACATATGATTTGATAAAAAAACTTAGTTTCTTAAATTTTTGAGATGGAAAGCTGATCAAAGACCATCTTGTTTTTCACCTTTGCAGGACGGAAATTAAAAAAGTATATATTCTCATATTATACAATGTAGAGGCCTCTAAACATACGGTTCTATAATTTTATCAGAATTTTGTATTGTATTCCAATGACTGTCCCTAAATTGTTGTGCTCGTCCGCTAAAATTGCACTCTTGGCCTTTATCCATTTGTCATTCTTATTTCTTCAAATATGAAACATGTCACTAACATGAAGCTTCCAGACATATGAGGGTTGTCATAAAAAATGGTGGTTCATATTAAAAACTGGGTGGCTTTACGGTCTAAAACCAAACTTTCAAGGTCGTCGGTGTTAGACCATTTTATGAGCCCAAGGGATCACGTGAGGACAGGGTTGGCATAAGTGTTAATTGCCATGATTTTGTTTGCATACTATCATATGCTGAATACAATTAGACTGGAGAACGCCCAGGTATTTATATGACTCGCCCTTAGCCATTGCCTTGATGCCATTCTGGAAATCGTTCTCTACTTCTGCAGTCCCTAATTCTCCCCTGGATAAATGCGCTGTTGTGAATTTATCTAGTCCCAACTCCACGTGGATATCATCAAAAAATTGCTTTGTGAAATCAATGACTTGCTGCAGTTTCTGGTTCAAACTAGCTATTCCTATACGGATAGTCGTTGTCCCGTGGCTCATGACAGACACGAGAAAACTTGCGGCATATAAGCGAGCAATTAGATTCCCGCCAAATGTCCAATGTCTTTCCACCCGGGTAAAAACATTTGTTCTTGATTTTGTCTTGAATGTCTTCAATATATCTTCAGGACCATGATGTCTGGTTCCGTCTCACCAGCTAGACATTGGAGATATACAGACTTTGCTTGCATTTATGACTGTTGACTGAGCCAAGACAAGACCAGGTTGACTTGTTTCAAGACAAGAAGTGTAAGTCCTGATAAATATAACGAATTGCTCTTGAAGAAAATTATATTGCCAGTTTTTGGCTTTAACATTTGCCAGGGTCAAAAGTAAAGAAGTTTTAGTTTGTTAATTTTATTGTCCATTATACTCCGGCCTCTATAATCTATGGAACCCACCGGCAGGGCCTGCCATTTCCAGGAATCAGGTAGCTAGGTGAGGCCCAAGCAGTTGACATCTGCTGAGGATTAAAATTTTACAACCGATAAAACTTGTAATATTGTAATAAATAATTTTTCAATGAGAAATTCAGAACCTGTCTGTCTCAACAACTGTAGGCATATACAATTTTTGATGAAAAGATTTAAACTGTCATTTTCTAGAAGTATCTAGTGAACTGTCGGAGATAGGAGAAAATGGACAACATTTTTAGATTCGCCATCCAAACAACATAACTATTGCAGATAAATGAAACTATTAACACATACACAATAAATACCATGAACATAAATAATGTAAACATTCTATAAAGTTTGAAGCGGATTAGTGATGACCCTCAGAGACCTCGGTCTCAAGACATGAATTTTTGTCTTCAAGTCAAAAATATTCGTCCTAAGACATCAAGAATAGTCTGGTTCCATCTCACGAGCTAGACATATACAATGACTTGGAATTGTTTTGGATTGGATTTTAGTAACATGGTTTTTTAGCTTTCTGATTCTATTCCCCTTCTTATATTGAGTCAATCGACCCAATTTGCACATATCATCCATAGCATGACATCCATATCCAATTTGATCTTTTATGTTTAATCCCGATTCCTTCCTTGGGCTAAGGTTCCATTTGTAGACCTAGTTTTGCGGCCCAACATTCTAACGGCTGCTACCACTACTGAATACACAAAAGTTTGTACCTCTAACGCAGTTAGTGTTGCGTTCAAATACATAGGTAAAACCTTGCTGCTCAGGTGTCCTGTTAATGCACGCACACCCTTGATGATGTTCGTCTTTGGCAGAGAATGCCTTTGTGTTTGTTCTATATGTCTGAACTCTAGTAAAGCATGACCAAAATTCCGTTCAAGGTGCTGTAGTGTTCCTGGGATTTTGCTGTTTGCATCAACGTTATTAATGTCCGGATGTGGTTCTAGTGGATCCGGTACTTAATGTTGACTATCCGTAGCACCTAAGCCTTCAGCTTCAATCAAGTCTCCATTGTACGCATCCTCCAAAGGGAGTTCATCAATAGGAAGCTGCTGTTCCACTTCCATTTTAAGTGCAGCTATTTCGACACCCGAAAGTAATCTGTTTACAAATATTCAGCGTTTTGGTATGCTACGTTCGGCTCATTTATTCTTGTGGCTAGCTCTGGGTACTAAAGTAAGAACACTTGATGGTGTTCTCTCCTCACATTTTGCCCACTTTTCTTTGCCAACAAATAAAAGCGTATTACATCTCTGTTCACATGATATGTTCATTTAAACTGCCTTCTTTGTTGGTGAACCTCTGCTCTGGCCTCTGCTTGAATTAGGACATCTACCTCTAAAAGGTGTGGTGGTGCTGGATCATTAACAGGTAAAACGAGAGCATCAGTTGTCGCTGCTTGATCGCGTGACGCGGCTTCGTCTAACTGATGTTCGTTGTTGTCGTTTCTCCACGTAAAATCAACCTTTTGTTTAATCTTCATTGCTCGGCCTTCTGAGATGTGTAGACTAGTCAAGATGCCCTTCACTTTAGCGATAAGATCTCTTAGTGCGACTTTCTTTATATGGGGATACTTTGCACACACAAAATTTCTAAAATTGTATTCTTTTTCGCGTATTGTTTCAAACTTCGCACTTTCATAGTAGAGACACACCAATTCCCTTTTCATTTTTGTATCCAACTTGATGCTCTCCCACGGAATTACACCAGAGCTCCACTATTTGAACGCGCGATCACCAGCGTTATATGAATTCCTAGAATTGCTGGTCTCCACAGTTTCTCAGGGGGCAGGGCGGGAGACGGTAGCGACTCCGCTTATGAAGGGACGCACTGCATTACTCCGCAGTCAAGTAGATTGCGCAATATTATGGAAACGGTTCCGGCGGCCCTGACTGTTCATCGTTTGATGTAGGCGCTATATGAACAAGGCTATTTTTAGACAATCCCCGAGATTGTTCGTCTATCGGTGCTCTGGTGTATTATTATTTTTGCCTGGGCGTCGTTTGTTTCATTTGTTCTTGTGTGAACCCGGTTTTACATCATAGCCACAGCCTTAGTCACGTAACTTTGTTACCGCTGTTATATATACACAGCAGTCGCGAGCGTTAGATGTGATTATTGCTGTAATTATTATACGTTAGTAATTATTAATTATTCAAATATTAATTATTAATCAAACTACGATCATGGTTCCTCAAAGCAAACAATTCCAACGCAACTGGAACGTGCACGTGATCCACTCCTGCTCCTTCTATGTCAGAAGGTGAGCAAGAACGGGAAGTCAACGTGAGAGACTTCGTACAACACTGTCCCTTGGAGTCCCGTCTCTAGCCGCAGATGACCTTACGCGGCAGACGGCACAGCTGGAGATGGAAGTTTCACCACTGGATACTTCTTTAGAGCTACCAATCTTTGTAGAATGTTATGGAGAATAGTGTTGACGGATCAGATGAAGTGATTCCACAAGAACAGCCTTCTGCATCCGGCTCGCGATGGACTGAGCCTAACGCTGGCAAGTCGGGATTTTGTTGACTTGGCTAAGAAATGAAACTTTCTTGCCTATGAGACAACCGATTATAAGAACTACAAAATGGATTTTGTAGCCTTGGTACAGCCTGCTCAGCTCAAAAAGAAGTGATTGATATTTCGCCCGTTTTGCTTCCTCCTTTGCCGTGATATTACCATCAGCTGGTGACGAAAATTCAATCAGATAAATGATCTTTGTCTTCAGATCATCGACATATAGAAATGGACCGATAACCCTGTGGGAAGCACTGAAATTGGCTTTAGAGAGAGAGAAAACATTTGAGGGGTGAAACTGTCTCTTTCTATTCCAGGACTGTGTCAAGTGAAACGGATGCCCCTTCCTCTAGGCAAATTCATTGCAGAACACCAGGCCTCCATTCTTTTCTCATCTTTTAATGGCAACCTGACGATAAAATAACATTGAAATGCAATTAAAAATATTTCTATAATATAAAAAACAACAATTTGTGTTACATAGGTACAATATTTTCATATTTTGAGGTTCAGTTTTTGTGGATACATTTTTTATTCTACTATTGAATAACTTGACTTACGTATGGAAGCGTATATTTGAATAAACATCTCTGTAACACCCACAAATTGCACACGCTGCCACCATTTTCAATATTTATACACATTGACTTATAATTTAAAAAACTGTGACAGGCAAATTATAAACAAAACACATAGTGCACAGTGGGCCAGGAGACCCGGTTTCGTGGCCAAAAGTCCAATTTTTCAACTTTCGAATTTGTTCAAAAAAGTCAGGCCATCGTAATCAGTGATATTTAAGGTATCTTTTCCGTAAATGAATTGGTAATTAATAAAATCCTGCTTTGTTGACAGACACGCAAAGTTTAAAGTTTAGAAAAAAATCTTATTGTGTTTTTTGCTTAAATATTTAATATAGTTATAAATCTGTTACTTATTTTTTAACGATTCCTTCTTTGTTCTCACCCCTATACATGTAGAAGTTAAAAAAAGTGTTAATTGAATAAAGAAATTTTAATTAAAGTTCTACAACATTGATGTTAGCAACAAATTAGAACATTAAATTGGCAAAGTACCTTCTTTGAATCGAGAATACCACGCAATACCGCTACTTATCAAAAAATTTAAAATATCAGTGTGTTCACTTGGGTGTATACATTACGGTGTGGGTGCCCACTTTTGCCCGTTTTCATAAATAACATAAAATTCGCGAGTGAAAGTGTCAGCGTCCGAACGCCAATACCTGTCCTGACGTGTCTATGCCTGAGTTGAGCGTGCCGCTACACACGCGTACGTCTGTTGTTTCGCCGCGCTGCGCTGTACTTCACTTGTTTTCCAGTGCTAACCTCACTTCGAAATCTTATCGAAAATTACAGACTTCTTTTTGTTGACTTTTTTTCTCTTGGATTCGAATATATTGTATATAATGTCGGAATTTACCAAAAGAGAAATTATTGACTTTGTAATGAAAAATAATTTGGATTCGACTATTGATTACATTATTACCCCCGAGTAACTATTTTTAGCCAATTCCGTTGACTTTTCAAAATCTTCGCCGCCATATTGGGTCCGCCATTTTGAATTTTGAATTTTTGACTACAGATTTGTAATCAGCGACCCCAAAAACCCCCGAGTAACTATTTTCAGCTACATTCGTAGACTTTTTGAATTTTGGCCACGAAACCGGGTCTCCTGGCCCACTGTGTAGTGGGGCATTTGCGATACAAAGCACGGTCCTGTGCTTCGTCAAGCTCCGCCCATCGAAAATACTCTCGACCAATTAACTTTATCGAGAAAGAGACAGTTTCACCCCTCAAATGTTGTCTCTCTCTCTCTCTGAAGCCAATTTCTGTGCTTCCCACAGGGTTATCAGTCCATTTCTATATGTCGATGCTTCAGATCTTGGAGGAAAATTCCAGGCCTTGTAGCACTGACACGTTAAGTGGTAGAGAATGAGGAATCTCAGAAGATCTTACACTGATCATTCTACATAACAGATGCATACTTCGAGCATCCACTTAGAACATATCCAAGTTTTTCTGGCTCGTGGTTGCACGCTCAGTAGTTGGTATCGCCTACAGGTACATTTATTATGCGTTCGCGGTAAACTAAGGTATCTATAACGCCGTCTTGATAGGCTGAACGAAATCCCTCAGTCTCCGATCTCAATCCAGCATACTTGAGGAACTTGTTACACAAACCCATCGACAGCTCTTCTTTACGTATAATGCTGTAGAATTTACCGTAAAGGGGCTTTTCAGCATGTTTATTTAGTAGATGCGAATGTTCTGCTTCCTGTACACGACTTTTGAGCACCAAAGTTGATAGTGATGCTGGGCCACGTGTAGTGTCGCTGTAATCAAATAGAAGACCTAGCTCCTCTGCGGCCCTATCTGCGGCATGGTATAGAAACGCCTCAGCAATGACGAATTCATGTTGATGTACAAGTCGCATAGATACAGAATGTATTAGCTGCGAACAGAATTTCTTAGCTGCAAACGAAGTGTATTAGCTGGGTATGCTCATTCTGTCCAAATGTATAACCTAGCAAATGCCATTCGCTGTAAAGGCTTTCTTCAGTACTTACGCACAGAATCTCTATCGACAGTGGATTTCCCATATAGGCTACATAAGCTTTAGCCTAGCGCGGCATAAGTGGGGAGGGGGGGGGGCTATAACTCCATTTCCTACTGCGTTAGCCTATGGGCGGCATATTTCCATTAGTCTGGGGGCGGCCAATACGAATCGGTCACTGTCTGTGAGAAATTTTTGTATTTCAGATACTGAACAATTTTTCATGATGGTGGTATTTTTTGGTGCAATGGTTTACTTATTTGGTTCAATTGATTATTTATTTGGTTTTAAACTACCCTCATTTCTATAAATTCACAGAAAACAACTGAAGGTAATCTGTACACTGATTTTGGAGTAGAGATTACTCGCTACAAAACTTTACCGATGTGGATGATTTATCTGACAATTTGATATTTCTCTCAGTGGTGTAGTCCGAAAAAAATGGCCTGGTGTTACTTTCCTAGAAACTTTGACCTACTATGAAGGATAAGCTTGAGATTTGGTATCTAGCTCTGGAAATTGAATTCATGATAATAACCCGACAGTTAGCCCAAAAATCGTAAAAATTATCAAGAGATCATGTGAAAATACCAGAAAAATTATTGAAATGATTGAAAAGTTCCTGGCAATTTACGGAAATAATTATGAATAGGCATAGGGCATAAGGCTTCCTCTTTGACTAAGTCGATGATCATCCCCATCAAACATGAATATAATTTGTCTATAACAAAATTTTTAATTTAACAGGCGATTACCTGGGACACTGACAAGACAACTAGGTAAAACCCAAAAATGAAGTTTCATAGGACAAACGTGCGGTCATGGGTTCCAAAATTGAAAATTCAGAGAAAATTATTGAAGCATTGTGCTCTTTATGAGCTACGCTTTCAAGATTGGAAAATGTTTTTATTTTTTGATTCTCTCAGAATAGAATGAAGGAAAAACAAAATTGGCTTGGCATGGTTGTGATTTCTAATTATTTAAAATTACATTTTTCTATATTTTAGATTTATGAGAAATCTCAAAGATTTTGAAAATGATTTTTTTGTGTAAAAAACATCACAGAAAACACAAAACATAAGCTTAATCCTCCTTATAAATTCTCTGCGTAAGAGACAGGAAATAAAAAATGTACTTGATTTCAACTTATTCTTGATGAGAAAAAGTCTTCGACTAAAATTTTGTCTACGTCCGCTGATTCCAAGTGTCTGAGATACAGAAACTTCGACACTCACTTGTCCTCAATATATCATAAACTGTAACAAAATGAATTTTCAAACATAAGGCTCACCAGGTCTCGACTACACTACTGATTTGTCTGCTTTCACCTTCGCGTGTAAAAGTAACTTTGGATTGTTTTCACCATTTGGCACGACCGTCTTCATGAAGCCGTTTTCATCCTATTGGTCTGTTTCACTATTAGGGAAACGGATTATCCCGGGAAAGTCGCTAAGAAATTTAAAGAGTGATCAATCTCTTTTGAGTCGCTATTCTTAGTTCTAATCAGAAGTTTTCAATTCTTCCTGAAGAAGAATATGATGACTTTTTGTATTTTAAGTTTGCAGAAACCTCAGAAAAATAGCATCAAACACTGTATGTCGGCGAAGAGATACAGACCTAGCGTAAGTGGAACGTGAATAAACTGTCTGAATTCTATTATATGTTTCAAAATCGTATAGAAATGCATTCAAAAGATACAGATACTCTCTCTTTAGCTGAATAGTCAGTGAAAACAATAATTTTCATGAATAGACAACATTAAATGTTTATTTCAATGTGCACAATTGTAACCTTGTAGTGTTTGCATTTATACCTTCTAAACTGTGAATTTTACGGAAACATGTTTCAAGTAAAAATTGTACAGCATATTTTTTTCCAAATAAATGACCTATATTAGAATGTTCTGAAAATTTGAAGAAATAAATCATCATATTTCTTCTCAGGACATCCAAAACTATCGATTTGTACCAAAAATAGCGGCTAGAAAGTGAGTGATCCCTTTGTGAACGTAATCAGGACAGATCCACTCACCCATAAACACCAGCCATCTTCACTTCAGCGATCAAAGCTAGTGGGGTCCCATTCTCAAGTCGGTCGTGACAACTTTCATCAGAACAAAGGACAGTTTACTCCCTACCAAGGGTAATCTGTCCGTTCCACCCGTACGAGTAGGTATAAATCCAAAGTGATCTTGTAGAAGATTTACCCTTTGTCTCTTTAAGCCAAGCATTTTATCCTTTGAATTAATTACCATTTTGCTAATTTTGTTGTATGCATGTATTTTGGCGAATTTTCCTATATGATTTCAATAGTATATTTGTAATTTTGAAAGCAGTAGAAGTTTGGCATATATTTTTAAAAAATGTATTAAGTATATTTCATGTTGAATGCGCATTCTGTATATTTATATTATGATAATTTTCTAATCATCTGAATGCGCATTATGTTATTTATATAGTAGGCCTTGAGAATCATATTTGAAGACAATATTTTCTACTAGGAAATCATTACTTAACACCTACAATTGCTTCCTACAGATTATTCCATTCTAGATCATGAACCGTCTTAACATATTCTTTACAATTATTCTGAACCTACTGTTTTGACCGTGACACTAGTTTACTATGCACTACGGAACTGGAAGGATGTGAGTTCTCCATCACGGGAATAATCTAGTAGCAACTGTGGGCAGTCTGCTTTAGCAGAGATTATATTTAAATTTTAATGTGGAGTCTGAACAGCTCCGGAGAAGTCCAGATCAAGGACTCGGGTCTCCGCAGGCATCTAAGAAGCGGGCAATCGGGGTTAGTTTTATGCATTTATTAACGTTTGTATTTATGGCTAGAGACAGGAACATTGCTCTTATGGGTCTAAGATTCGACCTCGGCCATAGTAGTTGACAAAAGGTTTCAGTTTTACGCCGCATGGATTCCAAACATTAAATTCCGTTTTAATTTGCATATCTCGGCAGTATAAACACGACTCGAGGAATATTTTTTTTTAAAGCAAGAAAGAATAACCTTTACAAAAATTAGGGAAGTTCTATTTGTTCATAATTTTTGCATGTCTTTTCAAATACTTTGGATAAGTGATAAGCTCGATGTATTACTTTTTAATATTATTTATTTTTTGCCCTTTTGAGAATAAAAGGAAGAATTTCAAAAGATATGAAAGAAAGACGACTCAGATTATAAATTTCATCCTACGATATATGATTTGATCTTCTTTTTCCAGTTTATTTGTTGAAATTGCTTTCCAATGTTGTTAAACTAAGTTATCATGTAGCTTGCCGTGGTAAATTAAATCTTGACCCTCTTCACATGATCTGCACCAGTGTGCAGTGATGGTTTTTGTAAACAAAAGTCCTAATTGTCAGGGAGCTGAAACTTTTCAAATCCTCAATTTTTAATGAAGACTTACGGAAGAGCCAGTTTGTAATCCCCCCCCCCCCACCATTTGAACAATATTCATTTTCGCAATGAAAATCGTTGAAAAATGGTTTGGCTGTGATGACCAGCTATTTGCACTGGAAAAACACTCGAAATACACTTGCGAGACGTTTTATCGAGTCGCAAGATGGTACTATACTTGTTCAGAATTGTCGATTTTTTGCATGGTGGGTGCATGATTCCCTCCCGTCTGGCTATTTAAGGACCAGCTATTTTTACATAAAAAATTCTCGAAATTCTTCTTGCCAGAAGTTTTGCCTAATTACAAAATGCAGCAACAGTTTTCGATAATGGTCAATTTTTTGGAGCGGCTGTTGATGCCTGATGGCTATTTTATGATTAGTTATTTTGACTGAAAAACACTGTACAATGTAGTTACCAGATCTTTTCTTGTGCCTCATCAACTGCAAAAGTAAATATGCTGCAACCAGAAAAAAAATAAATACAAATAAAAAATCTTCTCGTAAAAATTTGTATGTCATTAAAATTGGGGATATTTTTAGTTCAAAATGTAATATATCCAAATTAGGAAAATATTTCACAACAATAAAAAAATCTTGGAAAAATAATTTTTCACGTTTAATACTATTAAAAAGTTTTATTAGAAAATTATTATATTATTGATGGACAATGCGTTTTTATTTCCTCATTCGTTCAATATTTCTACGTTATTTTTGTATTTCTTATATATTATTATGTAAAATAAAGTAGCAAATGTTTTTTACAATTGATTTCCTTGACCGTGGATATTTTAGGAAATGTAAAGAGTTTGTGCTAATAAATGCAATACACCCCACTGGAGTTTAGCGGCTCCTTTGAATGGATAATTACGCTTACCGTTTTAGCTTCAGGTAAATAATGTCGTTCCTGAGTATACTCAGAAGCCGGTAAACGAATTACTTACTCTTGAATATTATGAGATTACAAAGAAATACACATCTGTTACTAACACAAGTGCTTTGGTTAATTATTCTACCTCTTTTCGAAATAGAGTAATTTAAAATGTACAGCCACTCCAATTAAAAGATGTTCTCCAAAGATTGAAAAGGACAAAGACTATCCAATACTTTACTACTTTTCTAACAACAAAATTTGTTTGCATTTTCAATCAAAGATTTATGTGTACTGTGCAATGTATGTAGAGAAAAAATATTTATTTAAATTACTTCAGGGAGTCCTGATTTGTTTTCAATATTGCAAGAATGAATTTAGCATATTTTTTTTTGTCTTTCATGGAATCATTAGAAACTTTTCTCATCAAAAAGCCCGTGTTTTGTGAAATAGGGATACAGAGTTTGCAGAAAAGGTAATGTGACTCGACAGAACTAACTTTACTTACGGCTCCGTGAAGTTAACGACGCATTCTTATGTATGTACATATAGCTACTAGAAGGAATCTGAATTTTTAAATCGGAAATTTTCCTAATGCCCTCATTTGAAGAGAGGAGAAAAATATACAGCGAATCCAAAATGGACAGGCGACTATTGGATATTGAAAAATCTCAAGAATTAAAGTGATCCTACTCATTACTAAGTCGTCAATATGGTTTACTTCACAGAGACGGCGAATTTTCTAGATGAGTTTTTGATAAGCAATCCCCGTGCACGTGGCGGCCATCATAAAACAATAAGTCAATGCGATGTGTCTGAATTTTATAATTCGATGAATTTTCTTTGCGTCTGGCGCAATACATCTAGAAGTAGGTGATTACACTGAAACTGAAGAAACAACAATATTAATTATGATAAGATTCAAAATAATATATAATAGATGCAGGATAAAACGCCCAGTCATCATTAATTAGAAGATATATGTGATAAGAATAATAAGAATTATTTTCTATGTCAATATTGAGAAATACATTTAACATTACATTTAAATTCTAAATTGTTATTCCCAGACGTTAAATCAAGAATAATTACATCACGGAAATTCTTTACATATCATACATTTTACCAATTATTAGTACGTTTTCAAAAAATTTCCAGAAAATGTTAACATTTCAATGAATAATATAGTCAGGTATTGTTTAAACAATTTTCAATAACTTTAGAAAATGAGTGGATGTATGATTATTGCCGAATCAGTTAAGAACTTTACAAAAAATTGACTAATTTTTCACTATGTCCATTTATTAAAATTATCGGAATTTTAAATAGATACTCGTACACAATTGTATATTCTATCATCCATGTACATAAGTCGTAGATGAGCTCTAGTTCAGTACAAATTTAGTGAATTATATTATTAAAAAAACTGCTTTTTTCCACCTGCAGAAGGACATTGTTACACTGTAAAAATGACTGATTTCTGAAATTTAAAAGTCCTCTTATACTTAGAAGAAAAGGTATTTTCTTATATTGTAGTCATTTGAAAAGTTAATTTATTATGCTTCGCAATTACATTAAATTAATATTATCCTGAAGCTCAAATAGCGAAGCGCGAGTGTCACTATGGGGATGTGATTGTCAAAGCCTTAAGAGTTTTGAGAACCTTGTTTAAAGTAAAATTGGAAAGAATGTTCAGATCTGATTTATGGCTGTAGTTCATTAGGGGCCTGAATTACAGTTTCCAATTTAGGCGAAGAGTTTCCCGGGTAAAAATATTTGGTCTTGATTTTGTCTTGAGTAAAGACCAGTCCAAGACAATTCCAAGTCATTCTGTATGTCTAGCTCGTGAGACGGAACCAGAGTATTCTTGATGTCTTAGGACGAATATTTTTAACTTGAAGACACAAATTTATGTCTTGAGGGTCATCACTAATCCGCTTCAAACTTTATAGGATGTTTAAATTATTTATCTTCATGGTATTTATTGTTTATGTGTTGATAATTTCATTGGTCTGCAATAGTTATGCTGTTTGGATGGCGAATCTAAAAATGTTGTCCATTTTTTCCTATCTCCAACAGTTCACTAGATACTTCTAGAAAATGACAGTTTTAATCTTTTCATCAAAAATGTTATATGCCTGCAGTTGTTGAGACAGACAGGTTCCGAATTTCTTATTTAAAAATTATTTATTACAAAATTACAAGTTTTATCGGTTGTAAAATTTTAATCCTCAGCAGATGTCAACTGCTTGGTCCTCACCTAGCTACCTGACTCCTGGAAATGGCAGGCCCTGTCTGTGGGGTCCATAGTTTATAGAGGCCGCAGTATAATGGACAATAAAATTTACAAACTAAAACTTCTTTACTTTTGACCCTGGCAAATGTTAAGGCCACAAACTGGCAATATAATTTTTTTAAAGAGCAATTCGTTATATTTATCAGGACTTACACTTCTTGTCTTGAAACAAGTCAACCTGGTATTGTCTTGGCTCAGTCAAAAGTCATAAATGCAAGCAAAGCCTGTATATCTCCAATGTCTAGCTGGTGAGACGGAGCCAGATATCACTGTCTTGGAGACATATTCGAGACATATCGAAGACATACAAGACAAAACCAAGACAAAATATTTTTACCCGGGTTGTTATGGTGTCACGCCATTTAGGTGATGCATTAGAGTAATCTGCTGGTTGCAAGATTTTTTCTTCAAGTGCAACTCAGTTCCGAGTAAAAAAATATGTTTTTAAATTTTTATTATAATTTTCAAGATTCGTGAAGATGCATCCTACAGGATAGTATAACAAATTGGTGATCCACTTAAAGCTTATCAAGATTTTGTACTCAGTTCGCTGGGTCAATAATACTTTTTCGGTTGAACCAATAGTATACTTCTAATTATTCAAACAATTCTAAGCACATCCAGAAAGAAGAAGATTTGATTCAAAACATATTCTTTGAATCAAAAAAACTTGTGCATCTCTATGCGACCAAAGAAAAATTGTTTTGATTTGAAGAAATTTCTTGGTTCTAGTTTGCTTTTCCCAAGAAAATCTCACTTCGAATGAGAAGAAATTCCTGTTACACTGAAAAAAATTAAGTTACGGAATAATTTCTTTGTCTCAATGATTAAATTAACTGACTTAAAAAAATGATTAACTTAAAGATAGAGATATTTTCGGTTCGGGCAGGCAGTCCATGTTCAAGTCTATGAGTATTTGAATTTAAAAAATTAAAAACGAGGATTATCAAAAAATGGTCAAATTTGGTATTAGAAATGTTATAAATTTTTTTAGTCTAGTACAGATATTTATCTTTCTATTTCTGATTTTTATATTGCTTTTTATACTCATTCCACAATGGTTAGAAAATTTATAAATATTATAAAATTGTCAAAATGGAAGCTGTTCTCTGAAAATATTCAAAGTCAATTTACCCATAAACCCGGCCGATTTTTCTTTCGATTTTTCCTAGATTCATTCTAATGTATAGAGTATATTTTATGCTAGTCTGCCCAGTACCCGAGTCTTCCAGAGAATAGATTTTTTTTTCTTTAATTCACATTTTTTGCCAAAAAGAGACGAGACGCGAAGAAACCCGAAGAGACCAAATTTTTTTTCTCCAAAATCTGCGAAAATATGTGCAAAATGATTCAAAAAATTTTTCTTTCTACAATATATAGTGTCATAGAAGTCTAAAAAGAATATAATTTAAAAGTTTAAACAAGTTCCACATCAAACTTCTTTCTTAGAAGTCGGTATTTAAAAAATAATTGATACTCTCAATTTCGTCCATTCTACTTTAGTATTATTTCACCAAGACGTTATTAAAACTGTCAAACTAAGACTTTCTGGGGGTTTCAACACACCGTAAAAATACATTGATGGACAAAGAACAATAATAATAAAGGATTTTGAGTATATTTTCACAAAAATATCAAAAATAACGTGAGATACAAAAACAGTGTCAAGAAAAATTTTTCTTTAACTTTTTTAGAGAAACCTTCTCTCTTCACCCCAAGGTTTGGACACAGGCCAAACTATCTACATGAGGATTAATCTAGAAAAGAAATCAAGTGATAAACAAATTGTTCAGTTTTTCAGTTTCATCATCAATTCAAAAAAGAAGATAAATATGTACATTAGATTTAAAAATATCATACTTTCTATAAAAATGTTTATCATTTTTTGATAATAATCGCTCACAATTTTTAAAACTGAAATACTTATAACTTCTGTCAACAAAAAATTACCTGGCGACATATTTTCATTCAATTGTTTTTGTAGAAAAAAGAAAAAAGTGCGCATTCCATTAAATTGATTATGATGATTATGATGATAATGTAAATATATGTTATATCATCAGAGAATAACAGAAAATATTCAACGTCTCTTCAGACTAGATGGAGCTATAAAAGAAAAATTATTTTAAATATTTTCTTCTGAAAAAAGTTCTTTTCCTTTCAGAAAAAAGTTATTCAAACAAACTTTTATTACGTAGATCCACCTAATCTGGAAAGACGTTTAATGTTTTCTGTTATTCACTAATGATAATACAGAATCCTTGAAAAATTTTATTCCCACCATCTAGAAAAATAATGTGTGCATTTCTGAAAAAAGTTTCTTCTCTCGATCTCTCTAGTAGCTTAATGGGAAATCCCCTGACCGGGAATCAGTAGTTCTGTGGTTTGATTCCCAGCAGAGCGCACGGAGATTTTTTTTCCGAAAAAAAAATTATTTGAAATATGTTATAAGTAATTTAATCTTGTATAAGAAAATTGTATACCAAATTATTGTCGAATTTGTTTCATTATTTTTATTATTTTCAAATTTTATAGGGTCCTGTGTTAACCAACATCCTGAATATAAAATAATATACAATGGTTCCTTTTCTCATAAGGAAAATATTCAATATTAAAGAAGTGGCAGAACTCAATAGAACTGAAAAATCATTATTTCGGAAATATGAGTTTGATTCGTTATCATTTCAAAATTCCTATGATTTTTCTCAACTTGCACTGATAAAATGTTGATAATTGAGACGTAGCAATTTGAAATTCATTGAACTATGCTCACTTGACAAGGATTCGATTGAAAAATATCCTCCGTGGAAATATGGAAACCGAATTTCTTTCCCGTCACTCAGTCGTGGCTTCACTTTCAGTGGCAATTCTGAAATAAAAAACTTGAATAATTCCGCATGAAAAGGCCCCTCATGGCCGTGTGAACACTGAGAGCAAACTGACGCAATGTGACACAACATGACTCAGTTATCCAGGTAGGTCGTTAGGGTATTGCGCTTTACCACTATGCTCTATGCTACTGTGTTCACGCATCACTGAACACGGCACATCCACACGCGGCTCCTCTCACCCGAAACTGCCGCGCGGCTTTAATTCTCACCAAGTTCAAATCAAGATTCTTCTTATCCAGGTTCGAGTGTATTCGCGTTTTCCTGACTCAGGATCAAAATTATTATTCTCGAGTTTGATTTATTGACACTGTACTCTTGTCCCGAAATCAAAATCTGTATGGCAATCATTTTTTAACCCCTTCTCTGACAGTGACACATGGTGAACAAATTACTCACACTTATGTATCATGACACATATGTGGGCATTTCAGAACACATTTTTTTAACGTGATCCGATTTAATTGTGCTTGAGTATACTATGGTTTTCGGGCTCGCTGAATTCAAATCTGATGCTGGATTTTTGAAATTCAAAATATCAGATTCAATATGGTTGACATGAATTATTAAAATTGATCGGACCTCGATCAAATAGGTGATACATAGGTTTCTGAGTGTCACTTAACCAAAATTTGGTGTTGGATTTTCAAAATTCAAAATCGCGGATCCAATATGACTGACATTATTTATGCATACGTTTTAATAAGGGAATTTGTAGGCTCCGCAAGCTTCTTCTGGAACTTCTGCTCCTTCTGTCCTATAAGATAAGCAAGAGCATGAAATTTACGCGACGCAACATCGTACAACACTGTTCCATGGGGTCAGGTCTCTTACCGTGGATGACTTTACGCGGCAGACGGGACAGTTGGGGATGCAGGTTTCACCTCTGGATACTTTTTCAGAGCTACCAATCTTCGTAGAATGTTATGAGGAACAGTGTTGACGAATCAGATGAAGTGATTCCAGAAGCTTTTGGAAATTCGGTTCGCGATAGAATAAGCCTGAAGCTGACAAAACAGAATCTTGTAGAGTTGGCTAAGAAATGAAGCTTTCATACGTCCAAGACAGCCGAATATGAGAACTACAATATTGACTTTCTAGCCTTGGTTCAGCCAGCTCAACTGGAAAAGAAGTGCTCGATATTTCGCCCGTTTTTCTTTCTCCTTTGCCGTGATGTTACCAATAGCTGGTGCCGAGAATTCAATCAGGTAATTGATCTTCCCCTTCAAATCTCGGAGGAGAATATCAGGCTTCGTAGCACTGATACGTTGAGTGGTGGAGAATGAGAAATTCCAGTAGATCTTACACTGATAATTCTCCACAACGGACTCGAATTTCCCCTGGGCGTATGGCAAGACTGGCAATGGATCAGCACCATAGAAGTACTCATAGCATGCATACTTCGAGCATCCACTGAGAACATGTCCAAGTATTTCTGGCTCTTGCTTGCACATTCGGAAGTTGGTTTCGCCTACAGGTACATTCATTATGCGTTCGCGGTAAACTGAGGTATCTATAACACCGTCTTCACAGGCTAAACGAAATCCCTCAGTCTCCGATCTCAATCCAGCAGATTTGATAATCATGTTGGACAGACCCAACGGTAGTTCTTCGCTACGTATAATGCCGTAGAATTCACCAGGAAGGGGATTGTTAACATGTTCTCTTAGTAGAAGCGAATATTCTGCTTCCTGTGCACGACTTTTCAGCATCAAAGGTATTAGTGATGCTAGGCTATGTTTAAAGTCGCTGGAATCAAATGGGAGACCAAGCTCCTCTGCGGCCCTATCTGCGAGACGGTATAGAAACGCTGCAGCATTGACGACTTCATGTTGATGTACGAGTCGCATAAGAGAGTCTGTGCTAGCTAGAACTGAGCAGACTGTTGCCAGATCCGTTCTTCGATGAAGACACTCCAAACTTAGCAAGCCTCCACCCCCTTTATCTCGAGGGAGGTACATTCGAGGTATGGAGGATGTAGAATGATGACTTCGATGGATTAGCATCATCTTGCGTGTACTTCGGTCAAGTTGCTTTCACTCATCGACGTTCCGTTTTACTGCACTAGACGTGTAGAGCAGTATAGGAACGGCCAGCATATTGGTATTCCAAGATACGTATATGTTTCTCCATTGCCAAAATTTTGAATGGTATTCCCGCAAAAGTTTAAGGTCATCCATGCATAAAAGGTGGTTGACCTTATATTCTCTTCTGTTTAGCGGGCCACATTGGTATCCAGAGCTTTTGCCTCGGAGCACAATAGACAGAGACAATAGGGAGATGCAGAAAAGTATCGGACTCAGTGAGTCTTTTTGGGAGACCCCCTTCTTATAAGTGATGTAGCTGGTAGTCACGTGTCTTTTGTCAGAAGTTGATAAGCATGAAAAGTGTCTTATTTTTCGGAGTTAAGTCGACCTCGAGCCTACAATATTCAACAGATTCGTTATAAAATTTCTGAATTAACTGACGTGTATGGAAATTCCATACATGGAAAACAAACTGGAAAGATAACTTTCTACCTGATCTGAATATTTACAGGGTGGATTCCCGAAAGGATACAAACACCATTTTTAAAACTTTCTAGGAGAATTAAAAACGTTTTCTGGAATGAAATTTTTAAAGAAGGTCAAAATAAATAAATAAGTACTTTAATGATATATGTCAGTGCTCAATTGAAAAAATGAGGGGAAAAAGTACTTATTATAAACTTTTTGTAAATGAACTGCCTCAAGTGTACTCTTATTGGTTGAGACTCCTTTCTTTCATTGTTTGCGTATTTCTGGAAAAGCTCACGCTCGTTCACAAGATTCTGGTAAACCTCGCCCACGTCAGGCTCTGAGTTAACCCGCTATTCTGCCAGGTAACGTCGTGGACGATCTCCAAAAGTCTCTCCCTCTCTTAATTTGAGTAGCTTCTCTCTAACTCTCTCTCTCTCTCTCTCTCTCTCTCTCTCTCTCTCTCTCTCTCTATTAGAAATTATGTATGTGAAAGAATGCTGTGAGATGAACTTTCAATTACTTTCTTTTTTTATCTGTATGCGATAAACTTGAAAAACATAACGAGTAAATAGGTTCTGTTCTTCACCCTGAATTCTTTTGAATACATGAATTAGGATCTTTGTACCCTATTTGTTGAAAAATTCGAATTGTAAGCTTTGTGATCATTTGTAAACAATCTTGAATTGTAATTTTCGTGATCTGTGTGTGCACAAACTCCAGTTTGTGACCAGTGTGACCTGCCTGCGTAAATTCCGAATAAAAGTGATTTAATTGTGGATCAGTCAAAAAAAAAGAGAAATGCACTGTGCCAAAATGCTTTCTCGACTTCGTTTACCTCGACCGGTTTCTCAGTCAACTACAGGTTGAACATAGTTACTATTTTGAAAAGTAGCTTGTAACGTAACTTAGTCACAATTTTTGCAGTAACTTGTAGCTTTAATTTTAGATTCTTTAAGGTAACGTTGTGTTTTTTATATATTTACTAATAACGGAGGTTTATGAATCATGGTCTGAATAGAAATTACAAAATGGTAAGCGCTGTCGAAGAACAACAGAAACAGAATATCACCTTGCGCTGTGTAGCGCGCTTCAGTGTTCATGTTTTTTATGGCATTAAGCAAGCAAAAACAAAACCAAGCCGGCTTCGATCAATTTTGTGTTACAAATATGATCTAATATTTGATCCAGAATTCTATAGCAACATATTCTCAATGTATATTTTAGAAAAATACGATATCATCATTCATTTAGAACTTTAGTTGATAGTTATTCACATTTAATGTTAAGAGAGCGATTCTTGTGCCTGCGCTTACCTCTACATCTTAATCAATCGAACTGATTGGTACCAAATTTCAGCGAGAAGTCAATAGCAGCAGATTCTCGATTCAAGAAATCAAAAAATTATGCAATATGTATTAAAAATATGTTGCTGCAGACTTCTCATTAAATCTTGGTTGGTTTTCTTTTCATTAAAATTGAGACTATAGCCTTTTTCTAAGAAGAAAAATAACTGGACTGGTTTCAAAATAATTGAATATACCCACTGTCTTCGGCGGCCCAGTAATGCTCACTCTCCTTTATACATTTTGATAGCAAAGATATTAATCCGTTTTGATGCGCTTGTATATAAAACATTAGTGTTGGCTGAAACGAGGAAGAGAGCCTATCGAGTATATAAGATCACACCATTTGATGCAAGCCCCTTTTTGTGTTGATGATTGTGTGAAAGGGGTGATCAAACGAGGGTGGACGCGTGTTGCTACGCGTGTCACGTCCAGCCTCTGTGCGGTGTCCGACGGACTAGATTTATTGGGGATTGGTAGGTCCAGCCGTGGATCTTAAGGAGAAATGCTGTGCAGCCCGTGTTGGCAAATGCTGGTTGTTCTGTCTCAGGAAAGCGTCCAACCTTTGGCTTGAAAGCGATTGCTGAATCCTCGCGGCACCTCGTGAGGAGAGGAGGTACCTGTAGGCCTGAAGCCCGCCCATGAATTGTGGCCCCATGGCCGACACGGTTCACGCCAAACGGTGGGCCACTGCCAGGGTCGGGCCGACTCTCTTCTAGAAGATGAGGGCCGCTTACCGTGGTGGGTTCGCAAACCGATAACCCGTTTTTTTTAGGGATGAAGTCCCGTCAGTCGACTCAGTTAGGTCAACCTAGAAGCCTAGGTCTCGTCGGGGAGTCAGTTTTGGTCGTTTGGAAGGAGGCGAGAGGTAGGTTGGCGAAAAGGTCTCATCCGCGCTGAGGAGGAGAGTGTCCTCAGAGTCGTAGGAGGGAGAGGAGTCGATCGTGATGATCGGGATGGAGGTTGGGCGTGAAGGAGTGACGGGGAGGTTAGCCGAAGCCTCGTAACGCCCGGTTGAGTCCAGGTGGAAGCAATGACCTCGATGGATCGGATGATTGGGAAGCGGAATGGAGCGACGAGAGGCTCCTCTTGTCGGGAAGGAGAGGATGCTCGGAGGAGATTTTACAATTTTACAATTAATCAAAAGGAAAATTATCGCAAAACAAGCATTAAAATTGGCTAGCCTTGAAAAAAAACCTGTTGAAAATGAATTTAATAGTAAATCTATTTACAAATTGAAAGACCTACTCAATTTGAATAAATCCAATTACAAGAGTTAAAATTAAATCTATTTACAAATTATTGTAAGAATATATTTGCTATAGATATAAAGTGAAATAAATCTATTTACAAATTATTATAAAAATGAATTCAATGGTAAATGAAACCTTATTTGAAACCTAATCCTCAAATAATTAAAAGACCGTCGTTCGCTAAAAGATGTCGTTTATAAAATCTTTTTGTAACAACAACCAAAAAGCATTAGTGAGAAACAAGGAAATTAAATAGTTTTAATTTCCCGCGATTTTAATTTTCAAAAAAGCATATGACGCGACGAAAGAGAGAGAGAGAGAGTAAACCGGGGAAAGTTCGAGGATATTTTCTTGTGCGGGACGCACTACACACGCTCACACTGATTCTGCAATTATATGTGGTTTTTTTCATTCAACTTAAAGTCAGTTTAGGAAGGAAAAATGGAGAAACACAAAAATAGAAGACGGGAAAGCACAAACGGGTGGCAGAAAATAACGAAGAAGGTGCGAAAACTCGAAGGAAAACTTGTCTCCAAGAAACTTGTCTCCAAGAAGATCCCCAAGGAGACATGGCAGATATACACGACCCTCAAGTAGATCCTTGCGACCCCCAAGAAGGCATGATCATCATGCTAGAAGGTACATATGATCTCCCAGAAGATACTCCTGGTCTACAGAAGAAGGCTCACAATCTACACGCATGGACTATCATGAAGTTATGGTTATTAATTCTATGCATATATATAATACAAATTTATTTGCGAGAATCATAGTTTCAATAGAGCAGGCAAAAGAGGCCTGTCATTATTATACCTCACATATCGTCAGTTAGATTGGGTCACATAAACTGAAAGTATTGAGAGAGTGTCTTTAGAGTTAGAATAAACCTCAAAAGTAAAATCTTAACCTTAAATCTTAACCTTAACAATTAAAAGATAGTCTAACTTAAAGTTAGAACGGGTCTCAAATTCATTAAATTCAAGTCACATAACCTACAAAATAATAAGTTTTTGTAAGAGCGGTAGAACAATGTCACACTCTAAGGTGTATACAAAACAAATAAATGAGCCAGCGTGCCGAAAAATCTAAAAATTATTTTCCTTCTTTTATCTCCATTTTCACGTCGGACTCTTCATATTCTTCGTTATATTGCATTCCCAGAATACCCTTCGAGATGCAGTAGCGGTCAATCACAGATTGAAACCATACCTACACAAAATGGAGACACGTATCAACCCTCTGCAAATGAGAAGGCTGCAGATAACGCGCAATCTAATGGAGATAGCAACGATAATGATAAGGCTGAATATGCATCCGTTCTTCGATAAAGACACTCCAAACTTAGCAAGCCTCCACCCCCTTTATCTCGAGGGAGGTACATTCGAGGTATGGAGGATGTAGAATGATGACTTCGATGGATTAGCATCATCTTGCGTGTACTTCGGTCAAGTTGCAAGAGTTGCGAAAAGACAGCGGCTGCGCTGGGGTACGACTCAAGTCCGAAATAACCAAAAGAGATCCAGTTACACGAGGACTTCGCAAAAAGATGGTAAAGCACAAGACATCACAGGTGGGACAAAGATACAGACAGGATGAGAACATTCAGCGAAAAGGGGCAAGGACAACGAATCTATCCAGGAGAGCATTGACGGCGAACCAATCCATGTCAAATTCAGTTCATCATGTATTATGGGTTATGAAATAGAATTTTTAGAACCTGTGTGGCAGAATAATTTGATTAATACACGAGAACTCTAATATAGGACCCTCTGATTTAATTCTCCGTAGAACTACTGGTCCACGCAGTTTCTCAGCGCACAAGCAGTGTCAACAATGCGAGGCCACCCCGCACCATTCATTTTGCGACGAATTTAGTGCCACGGTCACCTTGAGGCAACCCCCGAAACTGGCCTTATATTGGAGTTCTTGTGTAGAAGAATAACTACAAAAGAAAAACTTATAAGAAGAAAAGCTGCCATTGATGGTTTAATTTCGATCGGAGCTGTACAAGAGTGGCAGTATAAAGAAGGGCAAGATCGTCATATTTCCTCAAACCAAAACCAGATGGCACTGACAGGTTTATCTTAAACCTGAAATCACTCAACGAATTAATCGCGACGAGTCATTTCAAATAAGAAGATATCAGAATAGCAAAAAGGATGGTTTATCAAAATTTTCTCATGGCTACTATTGACCTCAAAGATGCCTATCCACTAGTGCTAGTTCACAAAGATAGTAAAAAATACCGTGGATTTCTTTTTCGAGAGACATTCCATGTGTTTACCTGTCTGCTATTCGGTATGTGCACAAGTCCATACATGTTTGCAAAATTTATGAGGACTGTAATTATTGTTTAATATCAAACGGTTCTCATCGGTCATATACTTCGACGACAGTCTCTGCATAGGAGAAATTCTCAATGACTACTTCGAAAGTGTTCGTAATAATCTATGATTATGAAGTAAACTGGGGTTCATTATGAATTATGGGAAAAACGACTTAACACCTAATCTACGGCGTAAATACATGGGTCTTGTTATCAATAATTGAATTACGTAGGGAGAAAAGTCGTAAATTAGATGATATGAATAAAAAACTGTCAGGTAAAAAGCATTGCAAAATAAGAGAATTCGCTCAAGTGCTAGCATCACTGGTAGCAGCATGTCCTGCTGTATATTACAGCTGGGTATACCTTGAACAAGCCCAACATTTCAAAATCAAGGCCATAATTAAGAACAATAATAATCATAAAAAACAGTCTGTCTTAATTATCGAATTGGCAGCAGACTGGAACAGGTGGCGAAAAGGCTTACCAGTAACGTATTAGCCCATCAGAAATGGAAATTTTGTTGAGGAAATTTTCTCTGATGCATCACTAACAGGATTAGAAGGTTTTTTGAATGGGAGTCGGGCACATGGTTTTTTGAAGGAATCTTAATTTTCAGACCATATCAATTTTTTATAGTTGAAAGAAGTATTTTTAAATTTTAAATGCTTCGCTTCAGAGTTGAGGGAATGTCAATTTCTAATCCGCATAGATGATACGACAGCAATAGCTTATATCAATAAAATGAGGGGAACTCAGTACATTGAGCGTGATAACATGGTTAGAGAAATTTGGCTATGGTGCGAGAATAGACAAATTTGAATTTTCGCTTCATACATCGCCTCCAAAGATAACGTTGAGGCTGGTAATCAATCTAGAATTACGAATATAGATGCCTAGTGGGAACTAGCCAAAGAAGCCTATAAAATGGTAACCGAGCAATCTGAAAAACCAAAAATTGACCTGTTTGCCACCCGATCAAACACAACATGCAGAGGTTTCGCTTCATGGGTTAAAACTCCGGAAGCACGCTATATTGATACTTTTAAGTTCACGTGGATAAACTGGTATTTTTATGCCTTTCCTGCCTTTGCACTAATCTCGAAAGTAGAGGAAATGGCTCGAATTTGATATAGGGCTTGAATTTGAGCCACCTGGATTTCTGGAAAACTAAAACATGTACTAGGTTGGTGACAGTGGGAACTGAACGCACTTAAGTGTAGTGGGAAATAGTGACAGTTTCACTGTTTCATTCGCTTCACAAAAAGTGTGAGACAGAAAAATAAAAATTCGGATATCCTGAGTTCATTCCAGGGAAGTCTTAAATGTCTATTCATTATTTCGGGAATGTAGTTTCTCCAATAAATGTTGTATGTAGTAGTGAAGTAGGGTTAGTAGAATAGTATTGCTTGGTAGATATGGAGATTGTTCTGTTCAGGTGTTATGCTTTTTAAACCTGAACATTTTGTACCAGGTGGCTCTAATTTGATATACCGTGGGTGGCTCGAATTTGGTATACCAGAAAATCACAGTTGGACATAATCCAGCTTTCAGAATGTTAAAAAAATTGGTTCATGTATTCATGCGCGTATGTGTGTGTATGTCTGTGCTTGTTTAGTGTCGATTCATGTGATTCTGGCAATGACGAGTGTAGTGTGTGTACTAACACTTATTGTCCAATCTGTCTTCTTTGCAGATTTCAGAATGTCAAATATCAGATTCGATTATACTTTGTATCATCATAAATAATATTAATAAATATTTTCATATCGGAAACTTGCTCATTTTTCATGTATTTCGATGCTTTTATAGGTATATCAAATTAGAGCCAACATTTACCGATTTTCGAAAAACTCGTTTTTTGGAAAATCCTTATTTAAAAAAAACTTGTTGGTGATATGAAAAAATCAATAGAACCATCCAAAAGGTTATTAAATAACCTTTCGAATGACCTATCCTTGGTCGAATTTCGGTTCATAGAGTCCCGGCAATCCATCGAAAAGGAGTTGGTATATCAAATTCGAGCCCTTTCCTCTACTGAGAAAAAGTATAGTAACCAATATTCCAAAGGTATTGATTAGAAGCCCAATCAAACTTGAGCCTTCACCTTACTTACTTTTATCTAATTGCATGAAACAAATTCACTCGAATGCACAAAATCTATTCTTAATTACCAGGAAGCCATCAGGGAAATGCATTCAAGGAGAGATTTACCAGAGTCGAGGATAAATATTTGATCAAACTCCTTAGCGGATCCAACGATGAGACAACAATTCGGAACTGAAACCATGGTGGAAATTTTGCGAAGAAAAAAATGGATTCTTTTGAGAGTAGTATTAACAACATTGTATCATTCCTGACTAAAATATTTGAAGAAGGTGCCTCATATGGCACATTTAATTCAACAAGATCAGCAATGGCGCCAAAATCAACCGAGGAGTTCTCAGAAGAACCTGTACTGAACAGATTTTTTAAGGGCCCATTCAAAATGAAACCAACTAAATCAAAATATGATAAAATTTGGAACGTTTATACTGTACTTGAACACCTAGCTGAGCAACAATCGCTAGATTCTTTGACTTTTGGAAGTCTCACAGAAAAAACAATAATGTTATTAGCGCTGGCTACTGGTCAAGGAGTTTAGATGCTATCGCTAATAGACGTATATAACATTGCGGTGTCGAAAGAAGCAGAAAGAATTAAAATTTCGCATATAATTAAAACTTTAAGACCTGAAGCACATCAACCGATTTTAAATCTTCAATTTTTTGTCAAGAAACCACAGCTTTGTGCAGACAGAACAGTGGTTGAGTACACGAATGCCTCTCAGAGCCTAAGGAAAGGCAACAAGTCCTTGTTTATTGCTACTAAAAAAACCACACAATTTGGCTTCTCCTCAAACACTAAGTAGATGGGTTCAGTTCGTACTTAGGCATTGTGGAATTGACGAAGAATTTACGGCCCATAGCACCAGACACGCAGTGACGTGAGCTGCTTCCAAAAGGGGTTCAGATATCAGTATAATTATATAAGAAAACTGCAGGATGGTCGGGAAAATCGAAAGATTTTGCAACTTTCTATAAAAGACTCAATAAGTCCAGAGAAGATTTTTTGGCTAACACAGTTTTAGCTCCAGATAATTAAAAAATTATTTCGTTTATTTTTCGGTAACTCGATTATTTCTTCTGTTGTAATTCTGTCTTAAAACGCTGAGAGGATTTTCAACAACAACAAAAAACAATATTTTTCTATTCAAACTACCTCAAACAAAAAATTATTTCTTTTCTCTGAAAATCTACAATGAGTAATCTAGAGGAACGATGGGGAAATTACAACCCACCCAAGGTTAAACTCCAAAACCCATCAAGAATAATTTTCTGGTTATTTTTTTTTTTTTTTTTGCTTATACGCCGAACTTTGAACAATGATGAAAGGAAACGGTAAACGTCGAATGCTAGAAACGCATGTGCCGTTGCGTTCTGGCAGCATTTGCGCGCGAAAATTTAAAATGCTTCGTCACGTATTCTGCATATTCTGGATTTTCAACATATGGGAGAGCTCATATATGGATTCTTCAACACAAGCAACAGGTGTTCCGCCACCCCTGCAGGAAAGTTCGTTTAATTATACAATTTCTAAATATTAGCACACTGAATCAATTTTAATCATGCAAATGTAGATACACATTATACATTTTCATAAACTACTAACTTCAGACTCATTTGGGTTCGTTATGATGTTACCATCGTTATAATTGTAAAGTGAATTTGTAGGCTTGGTTATTGTAAACACCAGATTGTTCGTTCAGTGTATGTTCAATTGTTCATGTCAGCATCGTTAACTGTTGCCTTCAACTTATTACGAAAATGTAGTACACATGTATGGATCTTTAATATCTCGCTAGAGATTTGAGGATATTTTTATTTTTAACAAGATTGTCTTTACTGGATATTCTCCTTTAATGACTACGAAATAATTGACGTTACATCAGTTTTATTATCAATGTTTTTTTCTGACAATTTTATTAGTCCGGGAGCTGGGTATGATTCCGTATGCACTTATAGGAGGCAAAAGGTAAAAACCATGTAATCCCATGTATTTTGACTCGCTGAATCCAATGGTACCGGTTATTTTTACGAGAAGTGGATGGGTTTTGTTTAAAACGCAATAGTTCGAACAATTATGAAAAAATGCCTTTTTTCAACAGGACGATTTTTCTAGTTTATTTGGGCCATTTTAAGACAAAAAGGACTCTTGTCATTTGTTCGTCAAATGCATATTTAAAAAGTTCTAAATTGTTAAAATTGAAAAATTGACGTTTTTTTGGAAATTTGACTGTTCATAATTTTCGATCTAATCAATGTTTTTGAAAAGTTAAAAAATAAATTTATTCTTTGAGATTTCCTCTATCTATTAACGATATGCAATGTCGGATTATCAATTGAGCACGTCAGAGCAAGAGAGACACTCCCGGGAATCGTGAGGAAAAGACAAACTGCAATGTTTTTAGAGCAAAAGCGAGACAAATATTCTTTTTAGAAGAAAAGAGTGTCAAAATAATTCTAAGAGGAAATAACAGACTTGGCTGCGTTAAGAGCAAGAAAAAGATAGAAACTTGCCTCTCTTTTACCCTCAT
>CAKNXH010062096.1:0-40858 GCA_932178445.1 Andricus quercusramuli
AACCGCCGCAGGGTACCACTAAGAGCAACTGCCATCTGGAAAAAATGTCAATAGCCCCCAGTAGAACCGCGGTAAAATACACCTATGGCCACGTCTCACATCCGTGAGATGGGTGGTCACAGGGCACGACGAAATCACAACGACTGGCCGGCGAAACCCTCGTGTGTCTTGAGGACACGAAGCGACCCAAGGATGACAGCTTTCTGCATCCATCTCGCAAGTGCCTTGGCATATTTTTGGCACGCGGGTATGGCTTTAAGGTTACGAACCAGTGATAATTTAGCACCTCCGAGAGCACCTATCACAAGGACAAATACTCGTACCGAATATTTTGGGTACAGTCGTTGCAGCTCTCTTTTGAGGTCTTGATACCTCTCTTCTTTTTCTTTCTCCTTTGCAGTGATGTTGTATTCGGACGAAGCCGAGAATTCGATCACGAATATAGTTCGTTTCTCGAAGTCTTGGAGAACAATGTCAGGCCTCGAGTGCGCAACGGATACTGCTGCCCGAAAATCGTAGTTCCAGAAAATCTGGCACTTCTGGTTTCGGACAATTGACTCTATATCCCTTGGAGCGTTCGGCAGGGCAGGCTCGCGACCAACACCGTAAGAGCGACAAAGGTGGTAATAAAGTACTCTTAGGGCCGCATTATGTCTATAGATACACGTTGTTCCTGCGTGTGTCAGACACCCCGATAGTATGTGTTCTAGGTACTCAGCATGTGCATGACACGCTCTGCACCTATCACTGGGAACTTCTCGACATAACATGCGGTGACGGTATGCTAAGGTGGAGATGACACCGTTCTGGCATGCGAAAATAAAGCCCTCTGTACCTGAATTGAGCCCTGTTGATTTGAGGAAAGCAAAAGTTTGCTCCTTCGACAAGGACTGTTTTTCTATATTTCTGTGAAAGTTTCCGTGCATATGCTTGTCGAGTAGCTCTTGGTGAAATTTTCCAACCTCTGCTTTCTTTACTTCGGCTTTTAGATGTGAAGCATCTAGCTGGAGTAATGCACTTTCTTCACTTCTGATGTTAAAATTCAGGCCAAGGGTCTCGGCAGCTTGCTCCGCGGCTTTGTGAAGGAACGCTCCTTCGCCAATCATCTCGTGGTTTCTGAACATCTTTAGGAGAGGATCTCTGCCATTCGCAACGATGTAAGCTGTACTTAAAACAATTCGGTTAGTAAGACATTGGAGATTCAGAAGTCCGCGTCCGCCTTGACGGCGTGAAATGTATAATCGCGGAACTGACGAATTGATGTGCAAGATTTTATGCATATGCATGATCTTACGCGTGGTGACATCAAGGGCCTTAAGCTCCTTCTTCGTCCATTGAACCACCTCAAACGAGTAGAGTAGAACTGGGACGGCAAGCATGTTAGTCGCAGATACCTTGTTCAACGCCGACAGATTGGAAGACCAAATCTGTCGAAGAAGATGATTGTATCTGCTTCGGAGAGACTCCTTCACTGATGTTACGTCCTGAATGCGGCTTTGAGGCACGCCCAGGTATGTATAGGTCTCTCCAGTGTTAAGATGTCTAATAACACTTATATACACAAGCTCAGGGTCCTTGTGAACGCCAGTAATCTTTCCTTCCTTCAAATGAATTTTGGCACACTTGTCCAAACCAAAGTCCATCCCAATCTCTCCTGTGTAGTTCTTGACGATATTTATAGCAATTTGAAGTTTGCTTTTACCAGCGGCATAGATCTTTAGGTCATCCATATAAAAAACATGAGTGACCTTATGCTCACCTGATTAGTGTCGCCACAGAGGTATCCAGGAGAATTTCGTAGTGCGAGAGATGGAGGCACAAGTGTGATGCAAAAAAGCAAAGGGCTCATACTATCCCCTTGAAAGACGCCCCTATGGAAGGCGACCTTGTTCGTCGTCAGACGATGATTCCTAGATGAGATGGTAAATCTAGTTTTCCAAAGAGGCATCAATCTCTCTATGCATCTCACTATGTGTGGATGTACCTTCAAGCTTTCCAACAGACAGATGATAAGTCTATGAGAGGTTGAATCGAAAGCTTTCCGGTAGTCAATCCAGGCCATTGACAGGACGCGCTGATGGACTGTAGCATCTTTACAATCTTTACAGACACACCTGTCAATCAGCAGGTTCTCTCGATAGCCTGCTACATCTTTTTCGAGCCTCGTTGTTCGTGCATCTCTCGCCATACATGCTCAATTCGTCGAACAATCCTGTTGTTTAGGACAGCTGTAAAGATCTTATACAGTGTGTTCAAACAAGTTATTGGCCTGTAATTCTCTGGTTTGGACAAGTTGCCTTTTTTCGGTAGGAGTATAGTGCGTCCTAACACCAGCCACTGCGGAACGGGCGTCTCCGACTTTAAATATGAGGTGAATATGCGGGCCAAATGTTGGTGTATAGAAGTAAACTTCTTCCACCAAAAGCTCTTGATACAATGTGGTCCAGCACCGGAAAAGTTGTTCGTGACTCTAAGTGCTTTTTTCACCTTTTCGGCAGTGACTGATGGGCACTCCTCCTCAGATTTTATGAGGCTGTCGCAAAACTCCTTGAAGCGGATGATATTGTCAGTATCTTCTTTCAAATCTAGTGTTTTCGGGATCTTGTACACCTCTCTCCAAAAAGTATCTACCTCCTTGGGCTTGGGTGGATTTTTTACAAAAACAGGGGGTCACTGAAGAGGCCTGATGGGTCAGCAAGAAACTGTTGATTCTCCCTGATCTATCTCTCCCTCTTCTGTATTCAAGGTCCTCAGTTCTTGGGCGAACTTTCGAACCTTTTCCGTGAACGGTCTACCAGATGTTATGTAGTCAATCACACATTAACCACGGGACGCATTCTGTCTTGCCCATCCAATTTTCTTGTTCAGTTGATGCAAGCGTCTTCTTGTCTTTTGATCCATCGTCGGTTTCAGCCTTCGATTTGAATCAGCCAAAGCTCTCACAGCACCATAAACTGAGCAATTGATGGTCCAGAGGTCGGACTCTTGCGAGATATCTCCACGAAGGGAGGCATCCATTTCAGCCAGATCTTGGGGCTTAAGAGGAACTTGCATGTTGGTGTTCCTCCTTGTACTGAAATTGCGATCATCTTCCAGAAGGTGCCTGCTTTCTGCGGTTGGTCTTAATGTCGTTTCATCTTCGTCTGCAGCTTGTTCAAGTAGCGGTTGAGGAAGCGCTCCGCGTACATATGCATTTTTCCGAAAGGTAGTCGGCTTGATTTCGCAAAGACTGATGCGAAACGTGTTGAAGCTTGGGTGTTTCTGGCACCACAGAGTATGCATACGCGCCATAAAGCCTCCGCGAACAGGGATAGTACTGGCATCGTAGCAGTCTAGCTCGTCATTCTTAAGTTGAACCGTCCACTCAATGTCGGCGTTTCGCCGGTTTGTCGTCGTGTTTCCATCTGAATTATTTTCAGCACCCCGAACTCTAGGATGATCGGCATTGTTTGCCGATCCATTGTCGGGTGCTCTGCGCGTTCGATCGTTTTGAAGCGCATCTACAACATTTTGGTGGTTTGCTGGTTTTATTGTTGTTCCCATGAGCAGCTAGTGAAAGAGTTCGTCCATCCTTGTAGAGCCCCGCGTGCAAGGATAAGGCTGAAACTCTGAGACGTCGCCCGGTATCCCAGTCACCGTTAAAGACACCTTACCCAGGTGCCATGCAGCTTTCGGCACGGTTCTCACACCTTCGCTTAGGGGATATTCCTTCGGGACCATCCCTGGACAATTGTCCGCGACTGCTCATTAATTATTGTAACCATATTCAGCAGAAACCCTTGGTACGGGGACCCGTACTGAATCTTGAATGTCTTCATAACAGGATTATTCTGGGTACAGCACATATAGCCGCGAAGAAGTAGGCAAAGGGGCGTTTCTGTACAATGTGGCGGAGGAGGCTGCTGAAACACTCGGCCTTGACTTCAATATCAGGCGTGAGCAAAATGCATCAAATCTTATCCATCTTGAATACTCACTCCTGAAGACCCGGATTGAGAAAGCACAGGAGAAAAACTTCCGCGAAATGCTCCTTGACAAGTGGATGCACGGCATCTTCCACAGAAATGTGGAAGATCAGTCGATGTCGTATGAGTTGACGTTTGCTTTTCTTAGATCACCTGGATTGAAGACGGGCACGGAGGGCTTCATTTTGGCATGTCAAGATGGTGTCATTTCCACTCTAGCATACCGTCGCCACATTTTGAGCCAAGACATTCCCGATGATAGCTCCTAGAGAAATAGAGTCAATTGTCGAAAATGAGAAGTGCCGCATATATTGGAACTTCATATTCTCGACAATTGTTTCTGTTGCGCACTCGAGGCCTGACATGGTTCTTCTTGACTTCGAGAAAGGAACCATGTTCGTTCTCGATTTTTCCGCACCAGCGGACAAAAACGTCACAGCGAAGGAGAAAGAAAAGAAAGAATGGTATGAAGACCTTATAAGGGAGTTGCGACGGTTATACCCGGAATATTCTGTTAAGGTAATCATCCTGATCATCGGCGCTCGTGGAGGTGCCAAGGTTTCACTTGTTAATAGCCTAAAAAGCATCCCTGCGTGTCAACAAAATGCTGAGAAACTTGCTGAAAAAATGCAGAAGGCGGTCGTCCTTGGGTCGCTCCGTGTCCTCAGGGTGCACGTGACTTTCGCCGGATCATCGTATTGAATTCGCGCAGACTGTAACCACCCATCTCGCGGTCGTGAGACGTGGTTACAGCTGAAATTTTACCGCGAGTTCGCTGGGAGCGGGTGCAATTTTTCAGATTAGCACCCGCTCCCGGTGAAATCCTGCGGTTGTCCTTATGACAAACTTTCAACTATACATATATATATATATATATATATATATATATATATATATGTATATATATTATAGAAATGAAAAAAATTGTCGGATTCTGAAACAACGTTCATAGTAGCGTCTTTAATATTTCTTGAAAGTGAACAATTGTTGAATTATTTCTATTCATCGAGTATTTTATATTTCACAATAATGCAAATTAAACCAATAATAAAAAGTGTTATAAAAAAAGAGACTGGAGAAAGTGTAAGGAATTGTTTACTTTGTCTGCGAGATAAAGTTTGCAAGTCGCTAACAAATTTTTGGTGATTAACTTGTAAATTTAAACAAAATTACAAGAAACAAAAATGTGTGTTGACAATACTGTATTCGAATACAATTTTTAAATTAGCTACTGGGCTTACTCCGACTTTTGACGGGTTAAAAATGCGTTCTGTGGATATGATACAATCTAATCCTGAAACTGACCATGAATTTACATCGACATTTTCAAGTTATTATCAAACAGTGTTAGTGGCATTGTTTGGCAGCGAATTGTTAAAGAAACATCATGTTAGAATAAAAAGCCTCAACTAAACGGAAACTAATAATTCAGGGACGTGTTTTGTGGACATAATTAAATATTGTCGAGTACGCACAACCGTACCCACCCTTCTAGAAATAATCGATTGGACACGATTCATAACGCTTAAGTGTGATCAAACATTGAATCGTTTTAAATTGTGGCTAATTGTGTGAATCGTTCCCAATCGGGTTGAATTGTGTAAATGCACTTGCCTGCAATGCGCCCTCTGCAGTTTTCGTTTGTAACATACATGACGCGCACGTGTTTATAGGTTGGAAATTGAATTTTTAATAATTCAAAAAAAATTTCGTGTATAAAAAATTTAATGTTTTTTCAGACGGTATACCAAATCAGGAGTCGAAAGGGAGTATGTAAAAATCATGCCACCTAACGATGTGATAGTGATATAGTGTCTTTATCAAGTTAGGGAGTAGTAGTTTGATTTAGCGGTTATATGGTTGTAAAACTTTTATTTATTTATTTTTAAATTCATATTGTTCACATTTTTGGTTTGAAAGCTTGAAAGACCGCTTGTAAATAATTACTGCAATATCAAAATGCTTCAGTGACAACTTAGCCTTTAATTCAGAATAATGGATATCCAATTGAAAACGATTGGAATTATTAGAACGTAGGATGGCGCCATTATTTTTAAACTCAGACTAAATAAATTGTAGGTAACTCATTAAATTCTTTAATTTTCAGTAGAAAAACTCATCCAATCTTTTTAAATGACTATCAGTATAACAATTTTGAATCTATAAATAAGTTTGATTTGAAATTCTCAAAAATTTCTAGTTTTGAATATTTAAAATACTCAATTTTGAATATTTCAAATAATTTGGTTTGCAATGCCTAATCTTAAAATCTTTGAATGTTAAAGGTTTCAAATTTTTTATTGTATAATATTAGATTGCTCAGAAAGCTTTATGTAATTAAAAGTCAAATAAATTAACAATAATTGACAGAAATGGACTTGGAGATTTAACTACCCAGATAACACTCGTGCGAGGCACGTTACCCGCACGGCATGCGAGGCACGCCATGCCTGCAGGATTTGAGGCATATGCGCTGCACTGTGTAAAGGGCACGCACGTACGAGGCATAGGAGTCGCACTTCGGGATAGGCATGATTTGCAGCGCACGTGCGTCGCACTTCGTGAGATGCATTTTTTATAGCATGAATACATAAGTAAGAAGCGTAGTTTTCAATATTAATAATCATTATTACTATAATTTTAACTAGAATTATTTTTAAAATGGTTCATTTATAAAAATTGAAACATTTCCAATTTTATCGAAAGCATAAATTAGGAAATTTGTATTATTAACATTATTGAATGCATTTGTAAAATTGTTTGATGTGCAATGTATTTTATTTATTTTAAAACTATAATGCGCATGTGTATCACACGCTTTTTTTTGCAAAGCCCGTCCGAATAAGTTGTTTTAGGAGGAGGTAACGAAAAACACTAATTTTGCATTGCATAGAGTGAAGTAAAGAAATTTTGTTGAACAAAAATTTTGAAATCAAAAATGTTTGAAGAAAAATGTTGAAGAAAAAATGTTCGAAATAAGAATTTGTTGAAGAAAAAATTTTTGTGAAAACAGATTTTTGAAAAAAAAAATTTGAAAAAAAGTGTTGAAAAAAATTTTTGAAAAAAATTGTTGAAAAAAAATTATTCAAAAAAAATGTTGGCGCGTATGCTCTTTGGCCGTGAGCAATCATTAAGAGATTTGTTCGAGTTGAATTTAAATTTATTTCAAGAAGATACCAACGCCAGTGTTCAAAGTTACCTATGCCAGCGTCTAAAGTACCTTATTTCGAAAGTGCGCATGCGCAGCTTCTTCACCAGTGCTTAAAGTAAGCCATCTTCAAACTGCGCATTCGCGAAAATTGTTTGCACACAGTCTGGTCAAATAAGTTCCTTTAGGCACAATTTAGAAGTATGAAAACGTCATGTCAATTTTTGAGGTGGGTATTGCAAAAAATAATTTAAAAAATTATTGCACCAAGTAACATTCTTACATCGCAGTGTAATAATTTTTTTAATAATAATATTATGGAATTTATTATTTTTCGACTTTAAATATTTTTTATATGCGTAACTTCAATTTGTAGTCTGAATTTCAAGATTTGTATTGTGTATAGTTTAAAATCAAATTGGTAAGGAATTTAAAAAATGCATCTTTAATTCTTAATGGACTTACATGTATTTTTACTATTTCCAAGAGGAATGAAGAAAGCTGTATTTAAAACCCGCGCGCTGTCGTTGAATAATACATATGGCGTAGCAGCCTTCGTCGATCCAACGGAAATGCCCGACCCGCGGCCTTGTCTGAGCGTTTTGCTTCGTTTCAAATAATTTCTCGAGTTTTCTCAACGGTTTTCATTTTCTCTGTGTTTTCATCGTTTCAGGCGTAGTACGCTGTCGAGGCACGCAGTAACCTGTAAAATCCACGGTCTTGCTTGTCTTGCTTCCCGCATGCACCCATTCCGTTGACGATTTTATGTGGTGACTTTAGTGGATTTCGTGAATTTGAATGCACGTGAATAGTGTTTATTTTGTTTATTTGCTATGGCCCATTCATTTATTGGGTCTATAACTTAATTCGTGCGGTTTACTAAGAAATGGCGTAACTTGATTATTATTCCATCGTTCCAATATTCCGAACATGCGTTAGAAAGCTACTGTAATTGTGCATCTTTTTCAGTATATATGTCATTCATTTGAAGCGTAAACAACAATAATTTTTTTGCACTCAAATATGTCGAACTTTGTGCCTGAAAAAATGTTTTTGCGGGAAGTTCTTCTTCGTTACTTCAATATGAAGAAAACTGATGCCGAAAGTCATCGTATTTTGGTGGAAGTTCATGGAGAACATGCTCTAGCTGAGCGAACGTGCCAAAAGTGGTTTGCACGATTTAAAAGTGGTGATTTTGGCTTGGAAGACGAAGAACGTCATGGGCACCCAAAAAAGTTTGAAGATGAAGAACTGGAAGCATTACTCGATGAAGATTGTTGCCAAACACAAGAAGAGCTTGCAGAATCTTTGGGAGTCACTCAAGCAGCCATTTCAAAACGTTTAAAAGCAGCCGGATACATTCGAACCCAAGGAAATTGGGTTCCACATGAACTCAAGCCGAAAGACGTTGAAAGGCGGTTTTGCATGTCCGAAATCTCGGCCCCATGTTGCTATTCTGGTTAAGAACTATTTGGAAAACAGTGGATGGGAAATTCTACCCCGCCCGCCTTATAGCCCAGACCTTGCCCCTTCTGGCTACCATTTGTTCCGGTAGATGCAGAACGATCTCACTGGAATACGGTTCACATCAGAACAGGGTATTAAAAATTGGCTTGATTCATTCTTGGCCGCCAAGCCGGCACAATTCTTTTGGGATGGAATCCACAAATTGGCAAAAAGTAGGGAAAAAGCCATAGTTTCAGATGGGCAATACTTTGAATAATACTATTGTACATGTTTTTCTTAAATAAACGTTCAAATTTTGAAAAAAAAACCGCACGAATTAAGTTATAGACCCAATAATTAGGGTCGTCGACACTTTAAAGTGTCCAGATCAGAAGAATGTGAATGATAACCTTTCAGTCCCAAAGATATAAGTTGGAAAAATTAATTTCCAGGACATGTTGTATCCAAACAATCACATTGCTCGAATTTAAATAAAAGCTTTGTAGAAAATTAATTTGTTTTCAATTTTACAAGTAACAATATCATTTAAATATAAGAATTATCCTTTACAATGCAATCGCATTTTGCCCGCACGCGTGCGAGTCGCACGGCGTGCGAGCGATATGACCCTCAATTGAGGACGCACCTGCGTGATCAGGTGCGCGCACGTCATGCGGGTTTATCCGCACGCGTGTCCCCACCATGCGCGCACCATGTGCACATTTTGTTATCTGGGTATTCAAAAACTGTTACAGATTAAACTATTTTTAAATTAAAACATTAGAAATGGTGGTATTTACAGGTGAAAAAGTTCAAAATTCTATCAAATACATGCAGAAATCATCGCAACAACTAGTTTTCTTTTCCCAAGCACAGACATTTTCACGGTGGCGATTCGGCGGACGATTTCAAATTCCCGGGTTTTCCCTGACAAGTTTTTCAATTTTCCCGGCCAACTAGAAGTAACAAATTCGTATTTGCCGCAAAACGCAAACATTTATTTTAATTCATGACGTTCATTCTGAACATCCTTCAACGCAAAAGTACAAAACATTCCAAAATAAATCAATTTTTAAAAACTACTTAAATTTTCCATTAGAAATATCAATTTTTCACACACAAAAAATTTAATAGTTAAACTTTCAATGGAAAACAATAATTTTTAATTTAAAAAATGGATTTTCAACAAAAAAGTGGAATTTTCAACAAAAGTGATGAATTTTTAAATAAAATTGTGAATCTTCAACTGAATAGTTAAATTAAAGGAAAAAAAATGAATTTTCGCCTAAAATTAAGAATATTTAACTGGAACACTTGAATTTTCAAGCAAAAAGATTAATTTTTAAACCAGAAGATTAATTTTCAAATAAAAAGAATTATTTTGTACAAAAAAAAAAATACAATTTTTCAACAAAACACATGAATTTTGAAGTAAAAAAAAATAATTTTCAAACGAAAATGGAATAGTAACATCTTTAGGAAGAAAAATTAATTGAAAACCAAACATAAGAGATTTCAGCTAAAACAATGAATATTCAACTGAAATAGTTGAATTTTCAAGCAAAAAAATTAATTTTTACTAAAAAAGATACATTCTTAACCAAAACTTGAATAATTAAAATTCAAGTTAAAAAAATTAATCTTCAAACAAACAAACAAAGAGATGAATTTTCAAAAAAAATTGTAAATATTTAACTGGAATATTTAAATTTTAAACCAAACAGATGAATTTTTTGCTGAAGTGATGAATCTTTAACTAGAATAATTGAATTTTGTAACAAGAAGATGAATTTCTACCAAAAGACGAATTTCAAACTGAAAGAGATCATTTTTCCACCAAAAATTAAATAAATTAATTTCTAGCAAAAGAAGAATGTTAAGAAAAAGAGATGAATTTTTAACTAAAATTATGGAACATTCAACTGGAATAATAGTTACATTTTCATTTGAAAAAAAAACATTTTCAACCAAAAATCATTCAAAGAAAAAGAATAGTTGGATTTTATGCCAAGAAGATTAATTTTCAACCAGAAAGATTATTTTTTTACATAAAAGTCAAATTTTCGAAAAATTACATAAATTTTCAAACAAATAGTTTAATTTTTAAATGCAAAATATCAATTTTCAACGAAATAGTTGAACTTTCACCAAAGGAAGATAAATTGATTTTCAACAAAGTAGTTACATTTTCAACCAGAGATGAATTTTAAATTAAAATGATGAACTTTCCAAGTGTGAGTGACAGTGGGACAGAGGGTGACGCATTAGCAAGTGAAAATGCTAATATCCGTAGGATATTAGAATTTGTGAAAGAATCTGAATAGTTTTACTCTCAGTTAATTTTAATTCTTCTGTACCTAAAATATTTTAAGTAATTTATTCAATAAATTACATGTTTTTTATACAAAAATATAGAAAATTAAATGAATAATTTGATGAAAAAATTTCACCTCATTCGTAAGCTTCAAATCCTACTACCGATTGGCCCGATTGGGAACGATTAGGAACGATTGAAACTGTGCAACACTCAATCGTTCCCAATCGTGCACACACGATTAAGAAACGCGATTAGAAACAGTTCAAATTTCTTTCTATCGTTCTGAATTTTTTTCAATTAATCATTTATGGAAGGGCATACAAGTAGAAGGGTTAAACCTATTGAAACACCTGACGAAAAAGAGCGTGAACTTTTTCAAAGGGCTTAGTAATCTCATATTACTGTAAATTAGAGGAAAATACTATATTTCTTTACAAAATCTATGGAGAAATCACTCGCAACATAATAATTCGATAATCGTGACATATTTTTTTACCCTACGACGGACCAAAGTCACATTTTTTAATATTTTGATGTGCCCTCTTAAATTCTTATGCATATTAATGCTACAGGGTATCCCAAGATGAACTCACCTATTTCAGTGCCTCTTAACTTTTTTCCTAGAGTTCCCATCGTTCCAATTAATAGCACGTTAGAAAGGTTAGTCGTGGGAGATTTTCGCCATTCTGTAGTATACGACAGTCGAACTCTCTCAAGTTGCCGTAATGTATATTTAAAATAATTACTCGGTTGTGGAAACCTAGCGTACATTTCTAAAGAAAAAGGCCCGGTATTGGTTTCATGTAAAATTTGACTTAGTCGGTTTGCATCAAATCTCCACGTTTCGAGACTTCCTGAGTCAGAAAAACGATTTTTACGAAGGTGTCTGTATGTATGGCTGTCTGTCAGTATCCTGTAGGAACGATAACTTTTGAAAGACTAATTAGATCGGATTGAGCTTTCGCACATGTTTTAAGTCATAAAAAGGAAGTACGAGTTCGTTAGCTAGCTATTTTGGATAAAAATTCTAAAAGTTAGAGCATTTTCAAAATTTTTGAGATCATTTATTTTTGAGATTTCAAAATTCTATGTAAAGCTATTCGCATACTCGAAAATTCGAACAATTTATCTCCACAACTTTTTTCGATAAAAATAAAATTATCAGAGCTATAGCGAAAATGAACATTTTAAGCCAAACTACGATATGAATTTTGACCCCACAAAACATGATAAAAAATTCAATTTTTCGATCAAAACATGCAAGATACGGAAAAAATAAATATAATTTTGAAATCTCAAAAATCAATGGTCTCAAAAATTTGAAAATGCTTCAACTTTTTTAATATTCATCCAAAACAGCTGGCGAACGAACTCGTTCTCCTTTTTTATACCTTGACAACGTGTGCCGAAGCTCAATCCAATCTTATTATTATTTTGAAAGTTATCGTACCTACAGGATACAGACAGACATACATACATACAGACACCTTCGCAAGAATCGTTTTTCTGTCTCAGGAAGTCTCGAAACGTGGAGATTTGATGCAAACCGACTAAGTCAAATTTTACATGAAACCAATACCGGGCCTTTTCCTTTAGGTTGCCACAACCGAGTAATTATTTAGAATATGCATTTCGACAATTTGAGCAAGTTCGATTGTCGTGTACTACAGATGTGTAAAAAAACGAATGAAGAAAAAAAATTTACGTTTTATAAGTACTTTAGTTTACAAAAAAAACCACGTTTTTGAGTAAAATTATGACATCACGTAAGTTTACTTACTACCAGAATTTTTTTCTTTAAAATATGTTTTTGGAACGCATATAGTACATTGCGATGAACAAATTGGTACATTGGGAAATTGTTCTTCTTCTAAAGCCTAAACAGAATAATTTAAACAAAAAGGCTCTCAGCAACTGCCTAAAGGAGAAGAAGATTGTTAAAAAAAAATGATTCTCTTCAATGATTATCATAAACAATAATTAATTGTTTAAACAATAATTTGTGTTGGATAGCATTAATTATTACAGCACTCTAATTGAAAAGTGGACAAAAAGTGGAAAATTGAAGAGAAAAACTGCAACTTCCTAGCATTATTCTAAGAGAATAATGTTCGAAATAATAATAAATGGTTTGAACAACAATTTCTGTTAAATTTAATTGATTATTGCCTCACTCATACTGGAATGTTAGAAAATTTGGAAAGAAGCTCGACTTTCTTACTCTATTCTAAGAGAAAATTTCTATAAACAAGAATAAAATCTTCAGTCAATTCGCTCAAACATCTAATTATCAACAGAAAATAGTGCTCTATGTATTAGACACAATTTTGATTAGAAAAGCGCAAAAAAAAAAAGAAGAAATTAGCACAAAAAACTCGTAAAGCTCAGTTTTTCACTGATGGGTTTTTTTGGACCATATAAAATACAATTATGGGGGTGATATTGAAGAAATAATTTTTTTCGTATTCCATGGTTAATTGTAAACAGACATGTTGAGTTTTTAACTCGACTCACCTAATATTGACGATTCTGAATCAAATTTACAATGTTTTCTTTCTTATGGGAAATACTTGTTATACTTCATGGGACTTGTGGAACCTCTAAATATCCTTTTCTTATATACGCATTTATTGCTTCCTCATAGAGGTAGGTTTGTAATGACCTACATTTTCGAATCTACTGTTTTGACATATTTGGATATAATTCAATCTCAGGAGTTTGTAAACACAATTTAAAAAAATGTGTATGTATGCATGCAACTTTTTTCTGTTCACCATATCTCGAAAAGTATAAAAGCTATGATTATGCAATTTGGAAGAATTGTAGTTACGATTTATATGTAGGTCTGATAGTATTTTAAGCTAGATCATCGATTTAGAAGTGGGGTTTTTATTCATTTTAGTGATTTAAAAAATGTCCTGAAAGTCATCAAAAATTTCGAAAAAATGCAAAACAGATGAAAGTGCTCAGAGACTTTTTGTAAAAAGAAATTCTCAAGTGGAACTACATTACTCTTTGAATTTTCCTTATCTCGTCTAATTATTGCAAAAGATGCGAATTTTCTTTTTTCATGAAAATAAATTCAGTACCTTTCTTTTCTCCAAGACGCGGGCACAATTTAAACTCTTTTGGGATAAGTTCTGTGAATTCCACATGCACAGCCTGCCGGATTGGAAATGAATTCGGTACTGTACTTTTTCAGGATAAATTGCAAAATTACAAGAAACAAGCTCTTTTCTCGTTTCTTATTATAGTTTCAGAGTTACAATCACTTTTTAAATGTCTCCGAGTATTTATGTCATGCGGTAACAACATCGTTTTAAATACTTTCATAGCTCAAGAGTTTAATTTCCACACTAAATTGATTAACAAGTCAAAATATCGATTAGAATTCCTTAATCTGTCAAAAAAAAAAAATGTTTCTCTAGAAAATTTCACAACAGTCACATGGGCAGCTCCACACCCCAGTACTTTAAATTGGTGCCAAATGAAGAGTTTTTGATATTTTCAACTAAAGATTTGTTTGATATATTCTTTAACATTGCAAAAGAAGACTAAATGAGAGTCTTGATGAATTTTTTATTTTAAAATAGATGATTCTTAAAACTATTTTAAAATTGAAAATTTTACAAAAATCCTATTTGACCTTCTTTTGTAATGTATAGAAAACATACAAATATTTTTTTTAATGAAAATATTTAAAACTCCTTAGTTGGCAGCAATTTAATGTCGCTGTGGTCTGAGATACCCAGAGTGACCGTTTAGGGTTAATTTGCAATGAAATGAAACATATCATGAAGAGTGAGTGACAAAACGTGAAACTCCGTTAAAAAGTAGAAACCGAAAATTCAGACGATTCCATTATTTTCGTTAATAATTGATGGCTATTGAATATACTTTGAGATGTGAGAAATTATACGCTAAAACAAAATTTACTTTCATTAAGTGAAGTTATATAGTTGCAAGAAGGAAAATATTAGATTTTCCCATTATTTTGTAATTAAGAAATAATTTTAAATAACCTTAAGGTTACTTGTTTTACAAATTATATTGGAAATGAACAGAAAATTCAACTTCACGAAAATCCGATTCACATCTTTATTCAAAAACAAGAAAAACGCTTAAAGTAGTTTATGAAAAATCCCTAAGTCTAAAAAATCGAATCTATTAAGTCCATATTATGATATTCCCAGAACTTCTTTTTCAATTCTGCTAAATAAAATTATTAGACAATTATAATTTATATGTTGAAATATGTTATTATTATGTTATAATCATGTCGAGCGCATTTCGAGCGCGATTAACCAAGCTACACGTCAATCGATTCCAAATTAATTAAATTTCTTCAGGATCCCAATACTCTACTTTTCCGCAATGTAGCGAGTTCGAACTCCAGAAGTATTTATTTTTAACCCACCCTATTATAGATGTCATTGAATTATTATTCCTATTAATCAGGGGCGGCGGAAGATCTATGTACGGTGGGTAGTACTACCCACTTGAAATTTCTGAAAGACATTCCCCCTCCTCCTGTTCACCCCCGCGGCCAGCAAAACTACTCACCTGGGCTCAACACATTTCGCGGACCCTGCCATTAATCGTCGTTGTTGTTGATTCGCTGCTACTCATGCAGAGTTAAACTATGCAAATAAAGGAGAGTGTTGAAAAGTTTTGATTATAATACAAGCACATTTTCCTTGGAAGAAAAGGTGTAAGAAATTCATAATGAGACGTTTGCAACAATTAATAGAGCTCTTGTCATATTATTTTACGTGTCAAAATAGAAATAGCTCGAGTGATGATACTAATTATTTTACATTAAGAAGTACTTGTATAATTAAGGTCAGGCAGTGTTCAAGTTTGATTTTTAAAAGGGATTTTATAATAAATATATGGAGAGAACTAGAGATAGCACTGAAAGAATTGCATTTTGTAATAATTATATGAAATTAAAAAAGTAAATAATCAAATACACGTCATCAATTTGAATTAAATATGTCAAACGATTTCAAACATAATTTTCGGGAAAAAGATTAAAATGTGAAGTTCTAAACACGATGAATGTGGAGAGAAGTTGATATCTCTGTATTACGTGAATATAGCAAATTGGGGAAATAATTAAGTGCGTACCAGTAATTGTACTTGAATTATAATATATAAAGAATTTTCATAGCACTTGTAGCATTTCTTGTTTTAAACGTGGCGCCATTTTCATACGCGTAGAAGCATTTTCGCATGTTGGGGGAAATTTCTTGAAAAATTATTATCTGTCACAATTTCAGCCACCAAACATCGAAAACCACCACCTCCCATGTAGGAACTGCCCCATTTGCCCCCATGTCAATTAGGGCAATAGTCAGAATCTCACTAGCACGGAAAAAAAAATTTCATTAAATTTTATAGAACTAGTCCTATAGTAGAGGATACGACGGGTAGTTTATTAAAAGTTAAAATCTTCTTGGTTTTACATTGCATCGAACTATTCTACAAAATTTAATACAGAGTTCTCTAAAATGCGAAACACGTAGAATAGTTCTAGAAAATCTAAAAGTCCAGCTAATATACGGTCTACATCGGACAAGTCACGAAACTATAGAGAACAGTTCTATAAAATCATGGCCGATTTTTATAGCCTAAAAAAAAATCTTTTTTATTATCATTATTATTATCATTATGCTTTAATATTTGTTCACATACTTAAGTACATAATTATTTACTATTACACAAACAATCACTACACAAATAATCGCACGCTATTAAAATTATTATTCGCTGTGGGCTCGAACCCCCTACCTACGCATTCGGAGCTCCTGAGAAAACCTCGCAGCTAACATAACTTGTAGTATAAAAAAAAAATCTAAAATATAAGCTACAGCTGTGAAGGGCTGTTTGACAAATTTTTGTGATTAGAAAATTCTAGGTTATTGATTTCGGAAATTTGAAATTTCTGGAGTTTTATATTTATAATGTCAGTAATTTCAAGAATATCATATTTTGAAAATTTAGTTTAAAATTTAGGTAATTACAAATTTCGGGATCTTTAACATTTTTTAAATTTTGGAAACTTTAAATTTCGAACAAATTTTTAATCGCAAATTCTTTTTTGGTTATAAATTCTAGTAGGTTCAAGATTAATAAGATGTTATATAGCTATATAGAATAAGTTTCTATAAGTTATATGAAATTAAAGGCTTGCATTGCAAATAATTTTAAAAGTTGAATTCCCAATTCTATATTTTTTGAATCGATTAAATAAGATATGACATGGGAAAAGTTGAATCTATTTCAATTTTTAACGTTGAAAATTAAAATCTTAAGTTTTCCAATAACCGACACATCTCTAAATGGCAAGTCCACTACCCGGGTGCACCGGAACGTGCACCAGGTCGTTCGAGACGTCATCTACGAGCACTTTTTTAGAATCTAAATTGTGTCAATGGCCAAACTAACTAACATTAAGAAAATATGAGAGAAAACAAAGTTTTCATATTTTTATTTCGGTCTTACGATACATTTAGAAAAAATTTAAAAAAGAAATCGAGTCAAAATTCCTTTTTATTGACGTTTCGGCCTCATCTGTGGGCCTTCATCAGAAAGAAACATCTTAGAGAATAATCGAACTCAATCATAAATATACGTCGAAGCGAATGACAGCTTTTTAAAATTTTGTAAAGTCAGATCATTCTGAAGTTTTAAAAATCACTATGAAGTTTGTGAAAAAACATCAGTTTGTTAGCTGTTTCACAGCATTTTAATTACAAAATATGAACCTTTTTTAACATATTGTGAAAGTTCCTTGGACTTTATAGTTCCCCTGTATTATTTTTTGTACAAACTTCATAATGATTTTTAAAACTTCAGAATGATATCTGACTTCACAAAATTTTAAAATGTTGTCATTCGCTTCGACGTATATTTATGATTGACTCTGATTATTCTTTAAGATGTTTGTATCGATGAAGGCCCACCAATGGGGCAAAATGTCAATAAAAAGGAATTTTGACTCGATTTAGTTTTTCAATTTTTTCTAAAAGGATCGTAAGACCGAAACAAAAATATGAAAACTTTTTTTTCTCTCATATTTTCTTAATATAAAAAAACGATCGAAGGGAGCTTGACTTGATGATTCCTTTAGAAATCTTGAGGTTTATCTACCAGAATAACTACCAATGGTGAGTCGACGGTAGTTAATTTGGTGGTTGAAACAATTCAAATTTCTAAAAAGTTCTCGTAGAATACGTGCTGAACTACCTGGTGCGCGACCCGGTGCACCTAGATCGTCGACTCAACACTTAATTATTTTGGATGTTGACACAATTTGCATTTTAAAGCAGTTCTCGTAGAATACGTGCCAAACGACCTGGTGCACGTTCCGGTGCATCCTGATCGTCGACTCACCATTGGTAGTTATTTTGGCTATTGATACAATTTAGATTCTAAAAAAGTTCTCGTAGATGACGCCTTGAACGACCTGGTGCACGGTCCGGTGCACCCGGGTAGTGGATTTACCATTTAGAGATGTGTCGGTTATTGGCCCTGGCGGACCGAACGAACGGAGCGAATACGCTACAGCGTATCCTTATAGTATCCACATCGTATTCTCTCCGTATCATGCAAAAAAAACTGATTAAAAAAGGAAGATAAACATTTCACTTATTGAAATTCGGATTCTACGTGAAATTTTGCGTTAAAAGGTCACGGAGTAATCGCAATAGTTTTTCTTGCAACATTAAAAACTTTCAAAAAATATAATACTTATCGATAACGTGGACTGAAGGCGACTTCAAACGCATCGTCGACGGATAAAGCCTATGAACTGCTACTGAATGACGATATGCGTTTGAAGTCGCCTTCAGCGCACGTCATCGATGAGTATTATATTTATTAAAAGTTTTTAATGTTGCAAGAAAAACTATTGCGATTACTCTGTGACCTTTTCACTCAAAATTTCACGTAGAATCCGAATTTCAACAAGTGAAATGTTAATCTTTCTTTTTTAATGAGTTCTTCTTGCATGATATGGAGAGGATACGATGTGGATACTATAAGGATACGCTGTAGCGTATCCGCTCCGTTCGTTCGGTCCGCCAGGGGGAAAACTTAATATTTTAATTTTCAACGCGTGCTAATGTTCTCTGAGACTTGAATTCTTTTTTTTCACGCGGGAGCGATGCGGAAAAGTCGCTGCCTGCGCACAGTAGCGACTGCGCAGCTACATTTTAAAGAACTGAAGTCTATAGATCTTAGATTGAAGTAGTTCACAAACACTCAATACTTCGAATCGAATTTCTATGAGATTTTTCAACATTTTTTGAAGAATTTTCCTATACATTTGACTAAATTGAGGTATTTAATCCTTATAATTATGTGATTACAAACTTTCAATACCTCAATTGTGATTTCTACGAAAGTTTTCAGCATTCTTTCATGAATTTCTCTATATATTTTATTAAACTTTTTCAAATCGGAGTTCAATATAAAGTTTACAGAATTCTTGTAGAGTTATTCTAGGTTAGTTCTATATTAAATGCCGAAAGTTATACAGAATATAGAAAATTTGTTGAAGGTTCGCTCTCATCCCCGACTCTTGTAATACTTCAAGAAAGTTTAATGAACTTTTTTTTTCCATGTGGACTAGTAAGTTCTAAACAGGACCATTCAAGGCACTGCTAAGATTTTTTATTCTTTATGACTAGAAAAAACTATGTGCCTCTAGTTAGGCCCTAATCTTGTATTTGAGCGGGGCTTTAGTTGGTTCCTGATGTTATCATAGAAGAACCAAAAAATTCTAGTCAGGCACTGGTCGGGCGCTAGTCAGCATACCCAAGATAAATTTCCTGAAGATGGTGCTGCAGTATGTATGATGCAGTGCCATCTTCAGAAGTTTGTATGCACTAAATCATGTTTTAGTGAACAGGGGAATGGCTGCCTCAACAGCACGTGACAGTAAACTGGAATTTATTTTCATCTGAAGCATCCCTGCGTTTCAGGACTGGATTGGGATGAAAAAGCGGCCAGTCCCTGATAACCACTTGGAAAGCGACCGTGGGGCCCTCACAACCGTAAAAGCGGTCCTAGTCACCCCTTATTGAAAGCATCAGTGTGTTCTTGACTTAATGAACCGGCCCACATGATGGCCGGCCCACCGGGATTTTTCCCGAATTCCCGCATTGCCAACCTGGCCCTGGTGCGTTTAACACTTATAAACACGTGTTTTTATTGAAAATAACATTAAGTGAATTTTTATTGAATATATTTCAAGTAGTAGTTTCGTTAAATTCTATTTATTATATATACTAAATGTGATTTGTGAATGTAACAGAAAAAATGTAGGTCATTTATTTTTTCACCTTTCACAATCACTTTGATTAAAATAAAGTTCGAATTTTTTGTCAATACGTGAAACATAAGGAAAACAGTTGAATTTGTTCTGTGTATGTGAAACCCAGTGGAAAAAAATATAAATAATCATTTTGTTGTTGAAAAATGGTTTGTCACATATATTTATATCACTACTGAATAAATAATGAGCGTACCGGAAAACAAAGAGGGTCTAGACAGGCGGTTGAAGGGTATTCCTGTTAGAACCTCGCTAGAAGTTCTAGATAGTGCCTGGCTAAAACAATGTTACAGAACTAGTGTGGCTCTTCCTATTTTTCCCGAACAGCGCCCTACCAGAAACGGGGAAAACTAGCCGGTGCCCTTTCAAATTCCGATCGCAATTTCTACATGGGCTTATGACCAGAAAAGGACCACCAAAGAATTAAAAAAATAATTTTTGGAAAAAGTTAAAAAGTAGAGTGCAACATGAAGTTAACACTGCAGCTTTAAAAACTCTGTAGTTTTTGCAATTTTGACCACCAAACATCAAAAATCATCACCTTACAACCACCAAAGGACCAACAAAGTATTTCATTGCAAAATTTTCATATCCAATTTTTTGAGTGCCAACTCCACGGGCGTGTTTCGGATGCTTCACAAATTCTTCTCACTTCTGCTATCAACGAACAAACAAATCGATAAATATCTCTTACTTCTCGCAACCTGTTGAAAATATTAATTGAAAAATGTGTGGGTTCACGGTTAAAGATTGATAGAAAAACATAGACCCTCCCTAGTAGCAACGTCTGCCTTGTATGACAAAGGCCAGAGTCTGGCTCAGCATCTGCTCCCCCTAGTCGACCAGACTGGCGGGAGAAAAGATCAGACCAGACGAAAAACAGAATCTGGTAGATAAAGGAACCAGATTCTTGTATTTAGTTTGAATAATAGTAATTAATATAAATAATGAAATTGAAAATCTAGCAATCGGAAATTTGAACGATTCACAAGTATGAACAAACATGCAAGCATGCAAGCTTATACGACAACAGCTTATGTTTTTAATATTTCAGTGTGTCTCCTGGAATGTTGTGACGTCTCCGCCGTATATTCTCCCAGAAAGGGCTGCAATATAGTGTAAAACTATTACAGCAACCTATTTAGTATCATTTAACATTATTTTAATTTTGTCTGGTGTATATCATGAGCAGTCTGGGTCAGAATCTGCTCTGGTGCCAGAACAGCACGCCAAAGCGGAACCAGCCGGGCGCCAGGCTGCAAACAGATTCTTCCTTTTCTGGCGTCCAGCAGATTTACTGCAATTCAAAAATAAATTCGTCAATCGACAATTTTGGTGAAATGCAATTTAAGTCAAATATGGTGAATTGCATTTAATATCCAATTGTTAAATCGCAATTGAAAAATTTGTCAGTGAATTGAATTGAATGTCTGCAACTCCAGTGAATTGTAGATATGCAATAGAGCCAGTGTGCGGTCTATTGCACTGAATTGTTTTGCAAGTCATTGAACTGTCTTTTGGATTTAACTGACGACTTTAAATTCAAAAATAATTTTGTGAATGGTTCTATATTTTTTAATAGAGGTTAATATAAAAATGAAGATTGGTCATGCGATGCATCTAATTGCATTGAATCGCACATAAATTCATAGACCAGAATTGTTTTTAATTGAAGATTCGCAATAAACTTTTAATTTATCGAATAATGAAATAATACGTTAATAAATAGTATTATTGAAGATATTAAAGTGGCTAATTGATAATAAGGAATGAAAATTCTTATATAATTTGTACATTTGGACTAAAGTTTAGTAAATATTGATTGTTTAATGAGAATAAAAAGTGACTTTGGACATAAATTAACAATATAATACAGATAATATTTATCAAATTTTTTTGACTCAAAGTACTTATTAAAACTAATTTAATATTTAATGAATGAAGTAAACTATATGAATTGGAAAATAATTGAAAAAAATCACTGGCTGTTGAAATAAAAAAATATATTTTCAAATTATATGCATTTAATAGTATGATAAATAAAAGGCTGCGATTTCTACTAAATTCAAAATTAACAGAAATTTTTTTCAAATGAAAAAATTTGGTCTAATTAAGAGAATGAAGTCATATAGACAACAATACTACTCTCTCAAAAAAGCCCATTTTTCTTTTTTATTCAGGTTTCTTTCAGAATATAACATTAAAAATAAAAGTAGGGATAATACATTCGAATCCTGTACAATAAATAATTTTTAATTATGAACGTTCACGATTAGGCAATCTATGTATGTATTTCTTCATGTGTTTAGTTAGTTTTAAAACGGGCGGGAAGCCCATGGAAAGCTACCCTGGCGATCAAGCTAGAAAGCCTATTGTGCCACTTCATGTGTTTAATAATACTTTAAAAATTTTGATTGAACTGAAAATTTACGATTAAATTCTATTTATTTTATTACATTCATTCGAAAACTGACAATGCAATTCAATTGACATCATTCCACAATAATGAAATGCCACCAATTGCATCTTTACTATTCAAATACATTGCCTCAATTCAAATACATGGAGGTACATTAAATTATAGTTTTACTAATTGCACTTAATTGCAAATCCTCATTTCAACATTTCCGATTAAATAAAATTGGCCTTTTTTGTTGTTAGGGGATACAAAACAATAGAAATTCAAGAATACGGCGTATAGACGCGTGGGTAGAAGAAGATATGCAGTGTGGATAAAAGATATAGAATCAGGGATACAAAAAGATTGTTCCCAGTGGACATGAATGATATTTTTAAATCTTTCAACTTTCAGCAGGGACGTTTATTTGGTCGCCGGGGAGAGTGACTTAGATTGTTATTCCATGTTCTAATGGAGAGCCATGGCTCTTTTCTGATTTTTGAATGGAAGCAGCCGATATTTATTTGGCCATTTTGCCACGGGTTGTCTAAGCTAGTATGTTCCATTTTCAGAAACTTCATCTCATATATATGCTGAATCTTCCTTTACAATTTTTTTATCCGAAAAGTTACCCTAAAAGTGTGAATATTGTGTGTAGAAAGTAAAACCTGTGATTATACATTTAACTCGAATTGCAGGAAATGTGCGATATATATGGACATCGGGACGCAAATGTAACTTTCAAGGCTGTGATCGCCCAGACCTTCAGCCCCAAAATGTGAATGGATGGTTTTGGTCTGGATCAGGAGCGAAAATTGGACCAACTACTCAGAGAAATACGGGAGATTGGAGTCATACTGGTGGCTACGGACAACAGCAACCTGACAATCGTGAGGCTGCTCAGGTATGAAAATGCTATTTCCCAATTTAAAAGCTAAATTAACAAATATACAAAATTTGGGATTCTTCACTTGTAAAGTATATTTCTGCATTAAAATTACTTGCTTTTACCGACAAGGTAAATATTAATCATGAAAATTTATCATCCGATATTATATGTGGTTTTCACAAAGAAAATTTATAAAGGCATTTATAATTCGGCATTTATAAAGGAAAAAATCGTTTTTCCCTTGATTGTCATCAAATTATGTTGGTCAACATCTTGCGTAATGACAATTTTTCTTTTTCTATTTTTTCCTGATGTTATGAACAAATGCAGTGTCGGAATTTATAAGGAGTAAGAAATCGCCGATTCTCTTCATCTCCTCAAAATATCTCACCAGTGACGTCTAGCGATATCAATTTGTCATTTAATTTAGTATATATGTCATTTTTTTCAATTTAAGATTGAGAGCGGTGTAAGATCACAATTACTACGATACTGAGTGACGGTCAGTGTTTCGCAAAGTTAAATATCGTAAGGATACGGCTATAAAGGAATAGTAAGAAGTAGTATCTCGGCAAACAAGAATTGGCCTTGTAATCCTCCAAGAATTGGGAGAGAGAACAACAATAGTGCTGTCAAACGTGCATCCGTGAAGCACAGAAATGCCGGCATTAGCTCTGAACGGCTCTAGTAAGAAACACAGTTACTTTCGACTGTTTCCATGCAGTTCCACTTTCATTTGTATTTACTCATTGGAGATATCACTCTTTACTATTCCTTCGTGGGTATAGCGAAGTATATGCGTGAAAAGAGGCTGTAAGAGAATCAACAGATTGATGTTTGCTAGCGGAATTACGAATTAAACAGTGGATTGACGGGTTCGAAGGAAGGAGATACAACATCGATGCTCGCGAAATATTCTGCAGAGGTGCTCCAACGAGTGTCATCTCTATTTCATAGAATCGGATTGAACTTGAATTAGGTGCGTACTTCGTATGAAAATTATCCTAGATAAGAAATATCCAGTGTAACTGTGTGTTCCATCTATCTTAAAATTGGGCAAGGAAGTGTCTTTCAAGTTGACTATATGGATTATAGTGAAAATTCGTTAATTACAAGAGCTCGAACCTTAGCCTTCCTTGCGGACACAAACTTGCATATCGTCTACATACACTCACCTGCGACGAGCCCGACGCGCCTAAGTGCGGCTCGATACCGTGTGAGTACCACCGGGCAGTTGGTTAGGTTCACGAGCTCTGTCTGCATAAAATGCGACATAACAGGAAACCATCCAGACCGTAAACCAACACCCAAAGGTCAGTATGTCAGTATGTCAGTATGTATATTAATGTAGAACTGCACGCCGACGACTCCGAACATATCGCAGTAGACGCGTGCGATAGACCAAAGTGTCGAACATCCTGAACCACAGGAAAACCAAAGCCACTGACGATGATACTCCCCATTCAATCTTTTGGGTTTCTTAGGTTTACCACTGAACGGTTTTTGGTACTCTTAAGCTTCCTTCAAAGTTCTTCTCAACCTTCCTTTACGGTACTTTTTATCAATTGGTTTTGTGATAACACTACTGACTTAGATGGAGTTTACCATCCACTTAGAGCTGCACTCTCAAGCAACCGGACTCTAAGGAAAGCTACTGGTTTCTACTGACCGGGCACCTTCTACATTTTCCTATGGCGAAAACCGCCGGATTCAGTGTTGGGCTTCTTTCTGTTCGCTTGCCGCTACTATGGAAATCCTAGTTAGCTTTTTACCTTTGTTTAGCAATTTTCTTGAATTCTGCGGGTAGTCATATCTAATCTGAGGTCATCAATGATAAAAAAGAAGAGAAAAGACAAAAACTTAATTTTTTTCATAACAATCTTTTTGTGTGTATACCAAATAAATTATATATCACACGGACGGTCAATCATTGCTACTTTTCAAATTGTTTCAAACGACGACGGATTCAGCAAATAAAGTCAATTATTTGGAAGCAACAAGCGTTCATCATTTTGCTCGTACCGTGAAGTACATATATACATCGCGATAAGCAGTTTTTAGTTTATAAACGTCCCTCAGCCAGCCGTGTTCCGGGAATTGTATCCGTGGACCGCAATGTGCGTTCGACGTGTCAATGTCCGTGTGTCTTGCAGTTCACAATATGACGCCCAATTAGCTGCGTTCTTTATTCACCTACGAACCAAGTGATCCACCGTTCAAGATAATGATTCATATATTTTTAGCTCAGTTCCGCAATTTCGTTCGATAGAGGAATGTGCATAAAGTCAATACCAGAGGAACACACACACATCCATAAATACTATCGCATCAAGCCGTTTCTTGAGCTCCCTCTTTGGAATCGAATACTGATTCCCCGTTACTCGTTCCAACCATGGTAGGCGCAGGATCTACCATCGACAGTTAATAAGGCAGACATTTGAAAGATTTGTCACTGGTTCAAGACCGTGCGATCAGCAAAAAATTATTCAGTCACCAAGGAAAACTATGGACAAGTGGAACCTGCCATCGATTGGTATTGATATAATAAAATCGTTCCTCCCATCTGTGGTCGGAACTCAGGTTAGCATGTAATAGCTCTAGAATTACTACAGTTATTCAAGTGTCATGCGTCAAGTTCTTGTGCCGCACCACCGCACCGCACTGCTCAGAAGAGAGGCAGAAGCAGCACGTTTTACAACGACAAATACCGACAGACATAACCGCCCTCACACTGGTGCTGAAGCGATTTAAAAGTTTTTTAAACAATCTTCGATACTCGACGCTAGCCATTGAATGTAATCATTTTGGCAATGTATATTAACATTAGTTTTTACACTGCAACAATTGAAAATGTCATCGCAGACCCGCTCTTGAACTTCTCGCTCGGATTCGATTCAGTTAGTGCTCTATATATAAGCACAGATTGTGAGCTTATTGATGAAAAAACAATCACGCAAACGCCTGAAGCACGCCTCGTATTGGGTCATTCGATCTAGGACAGCGACAAATGGCAATAGTGTGCTCACATAGATACGTAACGTACAGAAAAAGAAATGGCGAGCAACGGTTCATGGTTGTAAATCAATGGAAGTTAGCTGTTCGATATGCCAAGAGTCTCTGCCATTAATTTCACACATGTGGTTTAGTTTCTGAAACAAGCCAAATTCACGCGCATTAGTTTCTTAAACATGCCGAATTCACACGCATTCGTGTCTCAAACAGCACATTAGTTTATCAAACAAGCAGAATTCAAGCGCCTTGATTTTTTTAACAAGCCAAATTCGAGCGCATTAGTTTCGCACAGAAGCCGAATGCACGTGCAGTAGTTTCTCAAGCAAGCAGAAATTATGCTATTAGTCTCTTGAACAATACGTGATATAATTGTTTTCTCACGCGCAATAGTTTCTCAAAGAGCGTGAGAAAATCGTTATTTCACGTGCATTAGTTTCTCAAACTAGCAGAATCCACGCGCTTCAGTTTCTCAAACAAGACAAATCCACGCGCATTAGTTCCTCAAGCAAGTCGAATCCGCCCGCATTAGTTTCTGTAGCAAGCAGAATCCACGCAAATTAGTTTTCCAATGAAGCTGAATCCACGCGGATTAGCTTCTGACACAAGCAGAATCCACGTGCGATAGATTCTCAAACAAGTCGAAAGAAAACCGTCTACCCACGCGCATGAGTTTCTCAAACAGGGATAATCCATACGCATTAGTTTCTCAAGCAAGCCCAAAGACATCCGTTTTCTCACGCACATTGGTTTCTGAAACAAGCAGAATCCACGCGTATTAGTTGACGCATCAATTTCCCAACATTACTTAAACAAGTCAAAAGATCGCAAGCCATCCGCTATTCAGATCCAACTCTGCCCCCTCGAGGCCAACATCAAACGAGACTCTTAGAAATATCGCAGTCTGCTTTCACTAGAAAGGATACTGCCATAGAGGTGTTCAGGCATAATCTCACGGATGGTAGCTTCGCACCACCGACCGCTCGACCGAGTGCGTGAACCAAATGACCGAACGTGTGGTTCCTCTCGTATTGAGCAGGATTATTATCGCAACAACGAGTTATTAGTCGGGTAAATCTAACCTGTCTCACGGCGGTCTGAAGCCATCTCACGCTTCCTGTTGGCGGGTGAACAATCCGACAATTGGCGCTATGAAAGCTAGGTCACCACAAGCCACTTATCCCTGTAGTAACTTTTCTGACACCTCTCACTGAGAGATCAAGCCAGCGTCTGCCCATTTGCTATATGCGAGGTTTCTGTCCTCGATGAGCTGGCCTTAGGACACTTGCGTCATCATTTGACAGATTTACCGCTTTAATCGGCGACCGGTGATCGGCCGAAGCCTCCCACCACTCTCACACTTTTCATTCTAAAACACCGTGAAAGCCAGGATCAAAATCCTCGGCGCAAGCGTTCCGCTAACCAAGTAAGTAAAGAAACGATGAAAGTAGTGTCATTTCATTGGCGATGTTGCGCTCTCCCACTTATGCTACACCTCTCACATCTTCATATAATGCCAGACTGCAGACAAGCTTAACAGGGTCTTCTTTTACCGCTAATTTTTCCAAGTCCGATCCCTCGGCAGTGGTTCGCTAGATAGTAGATAAGGACAATGAACTCCGTGTCACTCTACTAAGGATCGCACAATTGAACAGTTACAGAAAAACTGACTTAAGATTTCGCAAAGAAACATTCCAGATAACAAACGTGCTTGGACCATAATCTACTCGATGAGCGTCGACCGTGTGCCTGCTATAAAGCCTCGCGTGATCGGTAGATGTGCAGGAGACCGACGTGCGTGCACAACGGCTTGAATATGGTGGACACGTGGCCGGCATGTTAGGTGCCGAACGGTCAGACGAGCGTAATAGCCAGCAATGGCGGACACATTCAGCTACTCAGGTGCCGCACAGCGGTCCTGTCAATCGGACCGCGTACCGGCACATACACCAGCCACAGGCGGACATTTTGTTATCTGGGATGATGAAGATTTCGATGCGAAATCAGATCGAACGAGAAGACCCTAGGCGCTTCTTTCGAGGGGAGCGGAATGGCTGCTTGTAGGTACACGAATGGACCTGAATGATTTCCAGCGGAAAATCAACGAGAAGGAGCTGTTCCCAGCTTCTCCCTGTCCACTTGCAAGTAAGTGAGCAAGGAGCCGCTTCGTTTTTTTCGTTTAGGATATCTTTTTATGTATTGAAGGAAAAAACAGGTTCATATGATTTGGTGATAATAATAATGATAATGATCCTAACTAGAGTCTTTACTTCTATTCTGATAGTTAAAACATAAATTTAAATGTTTAAGCTTTTGAATGATGTGTAGCGGAATCAAACCAGAACGTTTGCAGCGGAGTAAACAGATTCTTTGGTTGAAAATGGTAGCCTACTTATTGTTCAAATTAGACCATTCTCTTAATAGTGTTGCGAAATAATCTCCATTAAACCAAGAAATAGCCAAGAAGAAACCCCAGGCACGGGCTGTATTAGTGAAATTCATTGTTGATAATAAAGTCACGACCTTGTAGAATATGTGTCAAAATATAGTCTCCAATGATAGGTCGAAATCAATAAATAATTCGTCCAATTTAAAGTTTGTCGAAACGTTTCGGCTACTATGGTAGCCCTCATCAGTCAAATATTTATTGCTAAAGAAAAAAAAATTATAATTTACATAGAAGTTAAAGCATTCACAAAAATCATTTACAAAATTCATAAAATTAGGAGGAGAGTATATCTGATATTATGATGGTAAACAACATTAAAAATTCAAGAAATTAAAAACCTCCATTAAAACAGTAAATATAGTAAACTATTAAAATTTCAAAAATGTTTAAAATATAAACGAAACTTAAATTAAGAACGAAGGACAGAAACCATTACTAAGTCGTTGACGGATGACATTGTCAGACTGAAGGAATTATTTGTAGAAGCTCTGAAATTGAGAAACCAATTATGAAGGTAAGTATACGAAGGAGTCATATTTAGTCATGTCAAAGTCGACAAACTAGAAACCAGAATAGGTATCACAATTGTTAATCAGACCTTCAAATACCTTTTTGTCGAATTGAGTCCAAACCAAGAGTCCCTGAGCCTATCCAACCAGGCACTCCTTCTGAACCCAAAAAAGGCTTTGGGCCTTTGTAGAAAATTGGCACAGATGTAGCCTCCGGAAGCTACGACCACGATAGTTTACCGAACGATCGATCCCGACGCAACCGGAGGTGACACGTCGTCCGACTCGTCACTTCCCACAACGCCAGAAGTTGATCGAGTCGGGAATCACTGAACAAGCACTCAAACCACGGAAGCTAACGTTAACTTTTAATTGAACGACTTAACGGCCCGAGCCGTCCACAAGATCCACTGGACCTTGAACCGTTGCTACCCCCGATAAACTCGCCACACTTGCCTGTACCTAGAAGAATACTGAAAAGCTAGAAAAAGTGTACCAAGCCTCGACGAAGGAGCTTCATGCCACTACCTGAGTCCCCACTTCAACGAAAAGGAAAGCGCCTGAAACTCAAAGAACAGAGAGAGAGAGACCTCCAAGGAAAAAGATCATTGACTTGTTGATGAAAATTTGAAAATGTCTTCATTAACCAAAATGTTGGTAACGTAAATATCAGATTCGAGCATAATAATTATCCGGACCAATATAAACCTCTTAACAAATTATAATGTAATCACTACCTGTATCATCATCAATGGTATACTTACCTTCATAATTGGTTTCTCAATTTTAGAGCTTTTACAAATAATTCCTACAATCTGACAATGTGATCCGTCAACGACTCAGTAATGCTTTCTGCCCTTCGTTCTTAATTTACGCTGAAAACACCAGTTCTCGTAAGATCACTGAAGTAAAGCAGTGTTGGGCGCGGTTAGTACTTGGATGGGTGACCGTTCGGAAATACTGGGTGCTGTTGGCCTGTCGTGGGTGTGGTGGACCCACACTGGTAGTATACATCCACCTAGAAACACTACCCGAATTGGGTAGTGAGGCCATGAAGTTTCGAGTTCGAACTGCTATCAATTTTTTTTTTATATATATTTTAAACATTTTTGAAGTTTTGATATTTTACGATATTTACTGCTTTATTGGAGGTTTTCAATCTTATGAATTTTTGATGTTGTTTACCATCATAATATCAGGTATGCTCTCCTTTTAATTTTATGAATTTTGTAAACAATTTTTGTGAATGCTTTAACTTCTATGTAAGTTATTATTTTTTTTCTTCAGCAATAAAAATTTGACTGATGAGGGCTGACATATCAGCCGAAACGTTTCGACAAATTTTAAATTGGACGAATTTCCTATTGATTTTGACCTATCATTGGAGACTATATTTTAACACAATCTAAACAGTCTTTGAGAGTTAAGTCAAAATATTAAATTTAAATATGACGAATTCAAAAATAGTTACGTAAGTATTCAAAAACAGTGTGAAAAACTATGCCTGACTGATCACCAGGTTTTGGTACTTAGTGATAGATCATCACGTATTCTTGGATTTTCTCTGGATAATCAAATCCCAATTCAAACTAAAGTCTACATTGCTAGACACCCACCTAGTCTATCAAGTGCTCTTCCGGATAAATTATTTTTTTTACTGCAATATTTGTGAACCACGTGTTACTTGACATGTAAAAGCACCACTTTTACGTACAGTTTCTTTAGACACAACAGATTACAATTTTGGTACAACACAAGTCACCCATTTTTCATCACCCAACTACATACCAGTTCTTAGCACAGGTTTTCCTACGATTGAAATTGATATAAGAGATGACATTGGTTTGCCATTACCATTCGAGTACGGTACGCTGACAGCTACACTTCATTCTAAGCGTATTGACTAGATAACAGCAAAATAATGGCTCATTACATAGATTATTACTCCTCACAAGTAGGTGGAAGAGGTATATCACAAATATACGTTGGAGCTCCATATCAGAAGGCGCATGGAATTGGTAGCTTTCTCGGAGGTTTATTTCGACGTGTTCTCCCTTTCTTAACTTACGGTGCTCCAGTCATTGGAAAAGAAGCTTTTAGAATCGGTCTTAATGTTATGAATGATATGGACAGTAAGATCCCAGCTGAAAATTCCTGTACAGGAACCTCGGAGGATCTTGCACATGTTCCTGTACACGAAACTGCACACGAACCTGTACAGGTAATCTTGACAGTTCCTGTGCAGGAATTTGGCAAAGGAAACTGTACATGCACGTGCAAAGGAACCTGTATACAGTCTAACCTTTGAATGTACCTGTACAGGTTCCTTCACAGAGTCAATTGAGGTGTAGGTTCATGTGCAGGAACATGTTCAGGAACCTATACATGAACCTGCATAGCAACTAATCCGCCAGGGTTCGCTGTTGTCTTGGCTGTCTCGATAGTCAGTTGGTTCTTCAAGGGAATAAAAGGAAGGATCATGTACAATTTCCTTCGCCAAATTCCTGCACAGGAACCGTCAAGATTACCTGTACAGGTTCATATGCAGGTTCGTGTACAGGAAAATGTACAGGATCCTTCGAGGTTCCTGTACGGGAATTTTCAGCTGGGATACATCCAAAATTTCGGTTAAGAATCTTTTTGGAGAATCTAGTCAAAATTTGAAACGTCGTGCAATGGATAAAATGGAACATATCATGAACGGTTCGGGTTATAAACATAGAAGGAAGAAGCAAGTGTTTCAGTCTATTTCCAATCGTGGTACACTTCATGCCGTAAGTGCAAATAGAGTGAAAAAGAAAAGAAAAAGCTCAGGTAAAAAAATAAAAAAACGTGTTACGATAAAGAGCAAAAAGGCTACTAAAAGTAATAAAAATACAAAAACAAGTAATCGTACAATTAAAGATATTTTCCGAAATAAATAAGAGTAATAATATATTTTCTTCATTCTCATTCCTGTGAGTGCTTGAAGTCAGAGCTAGATCTTTTCTCACTACCTCCAACACAGACATCTATAGAAAGCTCGCAATGGGTTCATTATAAACCCGTTTCTTCACTCACTGATGACGTCCCCATAGAGTTTGTTGTTCCTGGACATTGCGATGAGTACCTTGACTTAGCACACACTATGCTCAGCCTTCGAGTGAAATTAGTAACTCCTGCAAGAGTAGCCGCAAACGCGGCCCAGCTGCAAACATAGTCATTTTACATCATCTCTGTGGTATAATGATACTGCTGGAAAAATGGATTATTTTGATGCTAATGAAGGTTCAAAATCTCGACAGAAATATTTTCGTGCTGATAAATCTATTGATCTGATAGGCTATTTACACTGCGACGTTTTTAATCAAGATAAATTTCTTATCAATGGTGTGGAATTTACGACTTCGGCTAGTTCGCTCAAAGGACACGTTCTGCCTCATGGATGCTACAAACAGCTGTCACGTGCGTATTGAAGAGGCCTCGCTACTTGTTCGCAGAGCAAAAAAGAATCCTGGTGTTCTTCTTGCACATGCTAAAGCTCTATCTCAGGGTACTGCAAAATATCATATCACACGTGTTGAAGTAAAAGCCTTAACGACACACTCGGGTGTACACGCTGAAACTCTTGACAACGTTATTCTTGGTCAATTACCAAAAAGAATAATAATAGGATTTGTGGAGAATACTGAATATAATGGCAACGGAAACAAAAATCCCTTCAATTTCCAAAATTTTAAAATCAATCATCTATCTCTTTATCTTGATGGTACCCAGATACCTTCGAAACCTCTACAACTGACCTTCAATACTAAATGACTCTATGTCGATGCGTATAACACATTATTTACTGGAAGTGGTATTCATTTTCTTAATGAGGGAAAGAGTATTGCCCGACAGCAACATCCAAACGGTAATTGTTTATTTGCCTTTGATCTTACACCTGATCTGTCCGCAAATTGCTATTCTCATTGGAATCTCGTGAAACATGGGAGTCTCAGAATTGAAGTACGCTTCGAAGTGGCACTTGCTAACACAATTAACTGTCTAGCATACGCAGAGTATGATGATGTTTTGGAAATAGACTCGTCTAGACAAGTTATAGCAGATTTCAGTGCTTAGTTGAAGTGATGGCACTTTCTGTTTAGGGAAAAACCTCCTCATGGAATACCTCAGTCTCTACTTGTTCGTCGCGGTAGAAAACCGTAGGACATAACCTTTCATACACTTCAGAAGATTTATGGGCGGATACTTTTATCCACACAATCCACAATCCATTATCCACACAATCAAATCTGATATCTTCAAAGAAGTATGAACAGTCTCCAGATACTGCAGATGCTCCGTCTCACAGAAGTAAGGACAGTAGGTGTATTTGCTGCCGATCAGATTCCCAAGCGGTGGACAAAACCAGCTGCAATTTATGCTAATACAGATGGACATAAACAGCCTGGTACCCATTGCGTCGCCATGTATGTCGGAAACAACGGACGAGCTACCTACTTTGACAGTTACGGGGTACCGCCTCTTATACCTGAACATCTTCTTCGTTTTCGGGAAAATTGTTCCTTCTACATAGGGAATACAACAAGACTACAAAGTGCGACTTCGGATGTGTGTGGCCAATACTGTATTGTGTTTCTTCATTGCATGTGTCATAATTATTCTTTGTTTGATTTTACTAATTTCTTTACAAATAATCTCGAAGAAAATGATAATATCGTCCGTAAATTTTACAAAATACTGTTAAAGAGAAATAAATGGAAGGAAAACTCTTCTTCAATGAGAAATCGGCAACTAAGTGGTGGTAAATATTGTAAACAAAATAGTGCACTTGTATCATGTACACAGACAGGATCATCCAAATTAGCCACACTTTTCTTACTATAAAATATACGTCGAATATTATGATTATTATGTGCACTCTATTTTTCTTGTCAGAATATTTCACTCAATAAATGTAACTAAATTAACATGTATAATGTTATGTTTTCATTTAAAAGATCCTAACCCCTCTAGTGTATAAGTAGCAATTAAGTACAACACTGAATAGTTTAAATTATACATTTTCATCATGAAATGCATAATTTGATGATAGACGTAACCCCTAGAGCAAGATAATTGAGACCATACAGAGTTAAGGGCGCAAAATGCTTATAGTCATCACACAAACCCACGAATTTTCTTCATACACGCACGTGCTGCATTTTTTGGGTTCACTCTTCAGCGTTATGTGGTCTAGCTCAGGTGAAAGGGAAGTACGTAACCATTAGAGTGAGATAACTAAGGTCATATGAAGTGAAGGGAGTCAACTCTTCATAGACACACTACCTAAGGGCGAGGGGAGTTGGCGCTATATTGCGGTGAGGGGGTTAATGAGTAGTGGAAGGGGTGTATCGTCGAAGTGATGCCTTACTACTCCTTGTTCCTAAACTAAGAAGCTTTTTCGGAATACATCCCAATTGGCAGCATAAAATTTTCCCGTAACTTTTCCTCCATTTAGCAGTACTTTTTGAACTAAAGGAGGCATATAGTACCATTGAAAAAGAAAGAAGAAATTTTTCTGCTACTAGCTAACATTTGTAGTATGGTTCTGAATATTTTATTCAGTTCTTCATTCACTCCAGTTATTTCTACCATTCGATCAACATCCGAGGAGAACCTGCGAGCCGTATTGCCACAATTCCAGCTGCCAGATACTTGACTTGGATGATCAATTAGTAACCCCCTCTTCTGTTAAAATTCGTTGCAAATTCTTTTCTTAGTTTCTTTCATCGTTTCTTTATCCTCTTTCTTGGATATACATCATTTTCAGAGTATCAGTGAGAGCTGTGGAAACTTTTTCATCGGAGCTTACAATAACTGCTATTTGATTTTGGATTTCTTCAATTCCTTTATTACCTTTCCATATATAATGATAATAGGTATACAACGTTTTGGTGAGAAAATATTAGGATTCATCCAAACTGTTTCTTCCGTGTGCACCACCTTCAACTATATTGGCACCATTGATGCTTTGCAAAAAGAGCCATCGGTTAAGTCGTTATTAATAAACTTCTGATTATATTTTACGTTAGTTAACAGTCCATCGATACGATATTTAATTTCAAAGCCTCTAAGTGAATGTTATTATACTGATTCTATGATAGTCTGACCTGTTGCATTAAAATTGAAGCTTCTTCTGAAGAGTATGGCACATATGATTGTAAGTCAGATTTACCTTCATTTACTCTTCAATGGAAATTCATTTTTGTCTCCTTGTCGCAGCAGAAGCATCTCCGAACTTCGTATCGGAACTTTTCCTTCCTCCTTTTGATTTTGTCCCAGAAAATGTAACAACGAAGTCAGTGTTTATCAAGTTTTCGATCCTTTTTTTAAAGGTCAAAAAGACAAATTCAAATAATTAGCTACTATTTCTAGATGCTCAGGATCAAGACTGTACTCAGTTTGGATGAAACTTAGCAAGCCTTGCACGTCAGATATTTTAAAATGACGCCAAAAGCAAATCATACAAAGGTAATCATACAAATCATACAAAGGCGAATTTGTGAACTTGTTCTTCATTTCTTTTTCATGAAGTTACGTACAAAACAAATTGAAGATAAGTGGCTTCTGAAGATGCAAGTACAGAGTTATGCCACCTTATTTTTACTTGTTCTTCATTTTTTTTCATGAAGTTACACATAAAGCAAATGAAAGATAAGTGACTTCTAAAAATGCAAGTACAGCGTTATTGCACCCAACTGCCTAATTTTTAATCATCTGTAATGAAAATTGTTCACATAAATACAATAAAGATCACCACAACAATGATTGTTATAGACAGTTTTCCATGGAAATTGTTATGAACAATTACGCAAATTGTTATTTAGTGTCCCATACCCTGCGGATTAAACAGCACTGAAATGGCACTCAAACGGCACTACCCAGTGCCGTTTCAGTGCTGCTCGTGTAAAGCTACTCAGGTTTCAGTTTCAAATACATGCAGAAGTTCCATTTATATCTGCGAATAGGCTACCAAGTAGACCAGCTGAGATACGCCAAAACAGGCAACCTTCTCGAACTCAACTTTAGAATAGTATATTAGCATATAATCTATAAGTATATAATATATATCATAAGAGAATTCATAAATTAAAAACAGTGTTAATAATTTGAAGAAAATTTTAAAAAGAAATTCGGGTTGGTGGCGGCCAACTACTGTAAACCACTCTTCCTGTCCGGTGCGTGACGATTACAATAGAACCATTATATGACCGTCGCATCACTCAGAGTGCTGTTAAGGGGCCGAAATCAGCACAAACAGTCACTGAAACTGCACTGGTGGCCCAGTGCCGTTCGCCAGTGCTGTTTCATCGGCAGGGTATCCAATTTTGGAATCACTATTAGTTTATTGTCGGATAATTTCGGTGAAAAAACAGTCCTTTTTACATGTAAAAATGATGAATCTAAGTTTTTTTTAAAATTGTTAATGAAAATCACATACGTTTTTTCATTCAATTTTATTGGTTAGTCATCGCAATAAATGTCACTCCGATAATAAATGAAAAAAAAACATTTTTTTCTATAAGGAAACGGCAATCTATATTGTTTACGTTTGATAAAGCTCGAATCTATATAAGTATCAGTCGTAAAAAGTTATAAAGTTGTGACTGAATACTACGACTGTTTGCAGCAGACGCGCATCTACAATGGTGGTGAAACCGGCACGGGGTGGAATCCCCTTTCCCTTAAGGATTTTTCTGACTTACGTTCACTTTTTTCTTTCTCACTGAGAAATGAAGTAAAGCTATACAAAGTATGCAATTTCATAATTGTAAAAATAATTCAAAATCGTAAATTAATATTTGAAGTATTGCCAAATATATAAAATAATAATCCTTTGTATCAGATACACTTCACAAATATTTCATAGGAGGAATTCGTAAGAAATGAGTAGTCGGGTTCTTCGAAATGAAAATGCAGCAATCTTCGCGGTAATATACTATTCAACAACAACTTGGCTAGGCATAAAAACTCTCACGATTTGAGGGAAAAGCTCGGGCAAGCCTATGGGGCAGAGCACCTTCATTTAAAATCATTAGAACACCTTAATTAATATCAAGTACAATATAAATTAAACTACTTACACACTAGTTATGAGCTTAAGCCTAAGAGAGATCTCTGATACCTCTTCCGCAACGTTACAAAACTCGAAAGCATACCCAACATGACTGGTACATAAGAGGCAACACCTTGCCAGTCTCGAAGAGTCAGTCCTCGTCACACTCAAACATTCAACCGTCAACAGATCATCACCCGCTCAACCACAAGGGCACATCACCAGATCCACAATTGAGGACCGTCACTATCTCCACCACAAGGGCACATCATCAGGTCCACAATCAAGGTAGTCACTATCACCGCCACAAGGGCACTTCGTCAGGTCCACAATTAAGGTAGTCACTATCACCGCCACAAGGGCACATCATCAGATCCTCAATTGAGGATCGTCACTATCTCCACCACAAGGGTACATCATCAGATCCACAATTAAGGATCGTCACTATCTCCACCACAAGGGCACATCATCAGGTCCACAATTAAGGTAGTCACTATCACCGCCACAAGGGCACATCATCAGAGCCTCAATTAAGGATCGTCACTATCTCCACCAAAAGGGCACATCGTCAGATCCTCAATTAAGGATCGTCACCATCCCCACCATAAGGGCACATCATCAGATCCACAATTAAGGATCATCACCATCCCCACCACAAGGGCACATCGTCAGATCCACAATTAAGGATCATCACCATCACCCACAGAGGTTCACCCCCGTCACACACACCCCAGCCAGTCGCAATCTCCACCCGTCTCACGTCTGCAGGCCTTGAATCACCGTTCGATACTGACTCGATGGGGTCTCTTTCCCCCTCTGTAGTACCCCTCTTCCATTGCTTGAGGGAGACCTACACATGCGACTCTTCCTTCTAGGCACCAAACTCAACTTGCCATTCAGGATGCACGGAAGGTGCAAAGATCAAACTCCAAATCCCACACACAACACGTGCGAGGGTAAAGGACGCGAACATACCGTTCGCCTTCGTCCGCAGGACGAACATCAAACACTGATTATTTTATAATTGTTCATGCATAACAATGCCACCTTCACTTGTTTTCGTAAGATGGTCGGCTGTTGACAATGGGCAGAGATGGGCAATATGACGCCTTGGGGTATTTGTGGATGCATTCACCGTAGCTACTCTTACGAGACCGTCTATTCCGGAATGTACTGCAATTACCCAACCTAGGGGCCATTTAGAAAGCGGGTAGGACTCGTCCTCAACTCATACCAACTGACCGACAAAAAAACCTTCCCTTGGCTCCCTCCACTTGCCTCAGACTCAAACAAAAATCAATTAAACACGGGAGGCCTGATGTGTTGAATACACAAATAGAAGACACCCATATAAGATGACAAGGAGAGAGGAGAAAATCATAGTGAGTCGGACACTGGCGCACAAAACGCAATGAAATCATCGGAACCAGAGAAGGAACCGCGAGGGAAAACACCTGCCACGTCGACAACCACCAATCCGAAAACGGACAAGGCACCAGTGATCATCCTCAACAACCTAAACTCTACTGACGAAACCGACTTTCTGATTTACAGTAAAATTAAAACCATGACAAAACATATGATCATGAGAATAACAAATGCTCAGCTCACTGTTTTTCCAAACGGACTGAAGGAACATGAACAAATCAAGAAACCTCTTCTGAATAAGAGCATACCGTTCCACACCTTCGCGCTCAAGAGTGCAAGGGATATGAAACTAGTGCTCAAAGGACTACCAGAAGACAAAATAGATGAGATCATCGAGGACCTAAAGGAACTAGGCTATGAAGCAAAAAGTTAACAGCTATGAAGGTTGAACAAAATCCAAGGTATCCATCTTACGTAGTTTACTATGGTTCTGAAACGGAAGGAGTAAAACTACGAGAAATCCGAAATAATAAAATCCTATGCTACACAAGGATAAGATGGGAAGACTACCATAACCCAAAAATAGTTACGCAATGCTACAACTGCCAACAGTTTAGACATGGACCAACAAACCTAAGTGTGGGAACTGCGGAGGTGACCACACTTTCAAAAAATGTGAAAAAAAAACAGATGCTGACACAAAATGCGCAAACCGTGGGGGTAAACATCGCGCCAGCTTCTCAACATGCCAGAAATACCAGGACCGCCTCCAGACAGTCTTCAGCGAGTTTTATGTCGCGTGTAAACCAACGATACCTATGCGAGAGTGAGCCTAACGACATATGTCGGGTCTCCACGGCTATTTCCGGTAGATCTGATTTCGAGAGGAGACGCACCACATACCGACCATTAGAGCCGTGCGTATGTGCCTCTCTTTCCTGTGAATGCTCGCTCGTATTTTTTGTTCGATGGGTTTTTTTTAACTTGAGTCCGGCAATTCCTCGAGAGTTCAAATCGCTGCGATGAATCATTCGTATCGGATGCTGAAACGTAATGCAGCACTTGCACCGAGGATCGAGGAGGATGCTCCGCCTGCCGTGACGGACTAGCTTTTATTCTTCCCGATAGAATCGACCCGAGCACTGTGTCTTGACCTATCAGTAACATGGAAATTATATCAACTTTCAGCGTGAGGGTAGCAACCATGCTCATCTTTCCGCTCTTTTCCGTCGCTCTTGCCAACGTCACCTTTACCTCACTCAATGACGTGACCATCATTCATCAATTCACAAATTGAAATACTGTACAAAGACATTAAAATCATTGCGAGCAGCATTTAAATTCAAACAAGGATAATGGAAACCTTATTAAATTCAGCTTCATACGGGCTTGACGTCATGATGGAACATAGTAAACAAAACAGTTACATTTTCCATAGAATGAAAGAGCAATTGTATAATAACACGCAACATATATTCATATCATATCAAATCTCTATGTGTACCATGATTTTACATGAATTAAGCGAAGACCTAAATTTGATAATCGATGCTATCAATGATGGTAAGCATGGTATCACTCATCCGCAATTGTTAACACCACGAGTTTTGATTGTTGAACTTAAAGAATTTGAAGAAACACTTAACTTAAATTATCCCATCCCTTTGAAGAATACAAATTATCAGCATATCATAGATATCAGCGAAATCTGAATCATGATATACGACGGTAAGTTACTATATTTCACCAAAATACTTGTGCTAGAAGTCAATCAATTTCAAGTCCGACATTTAATTCCTATTCCCTAAAAAAGTGGCCTTACTTTTATAGCACCGATTCCCCGTGATGATTACATATTAATTAACGATGAAAAAAACAGTTAACGTACCAACTGATAAGAATCTGTTAAAATAATGTAAGAACTACCTGACCAAATATGA
>CAKNXH010062096.1:51955-88838 GCA_932178445.1 Andricus quercusramuli
AAGGCAACTTGTCCAAACCAGAGAATTACAGGCCAATAATTTGTTTGAACACAATGTATAAGATCTTTACAGCTGTCCTAAACAACAGGATTCTTCGACGAATTGAGCCTGTATGGCGAGAGATGTACGAACAACGAGGCTCAAAAAAGGTGTAGCAAGCTGTCGAGAGAACCTGCTAATTGACAGATGTGTCTGTAAAGACGCTATAGTCCATCAGTGCGTCTTGTCAATGGCCTGGATTGACTACCCGAAAGCCTTCGATTCAACCTCTCATAGACTTATCATCTGTCTGTTGGAAAGCTTGAAGGTACATCCACACATAGTGAGATGCATAGAGAGATTGATGCCTCTTTGTAAAACTGGATTTACCATCTCATCTAGGAATCATCGTCTGACGACGAACAACGTCACCTTCCAGAGGGGGGTCTTTCAAGGAGATAGTATGAGCCCTTTGCTTTTTTGCATCACACTTCTGCCTCTATCTCTCGCACTACGAAATTCTCCTGGATACCTCTGTGGCGACACTAATCAGCGTGAGCATAAGGTCACTCATGTGTTTTATATGGATGACCTGAAGATCTATGCCGCTGGTAAAAGCAAACTTCAAACTGCTATAAATATCGTAAAGAACTACACAGGAGGGATTGGGATGCACTTTGGTTTGGACAAGTGTGCCAAAATTCATTTGAAGAAGGGAAAGATTACTGGCGTTCCCAAGGACCCTGAGCTTGTGGATATAAGTGTTATTAGACATCTTAACACTGGAGAGACCTATATATACCTGGGCGTGCCTCAAAACCGCATTCAGGACGTAACATCTGTGAAGGAGTCTCTCCAAAGCAGAAACAAGCATCTTCTTCGACAGATTTGGTCTTCCAATCTATCGGCGTTGAACAAGGTATCTGCGACTAACATGCTTGCCGTCCCGGTTCCACTCTACTCGTTTGGGGTGGTTCAATGGACGAAGAACGAGCTTAACGCCCTTGATGTCACCACGCGTAAGATCATACATATGCATAAAAGCTTGCATATCAATTCGTCAGTTCCGCGATTATACATTTCACGCCGTCAAGGCGGACGCGGACTTCTGAATCTCCAATGTCTTCATAACCGAATTGTTTTGAGTACAGCTTACATAGTTTCGAATGGCAGAGATCCTCTCCTAAAGATGATCAGAAACCGAGAGATGATTGGCGAAGGAGCGTTCCTTTACAAAGCCGCGGAGCAAGCTGCCAAGACCCTTGGCCTGAATTTCAACATCAGAAGTGAGGAAAGTGCATTACTGCAGAGGTTAGAAAATTTCACCAAGAGCTACTCGACAAGCATATGCACGGAAACTTTCACAGAAATGTAGAAAAACAGTCCTTGTCAAAGGAGCAAACTTTTGCTTTCCTCAAATCATCAGGGCTCAGTTTAGGTACAGAGGGCTTTATTTTCGCATGCCAGGACGGTGTGATCTCCACCTCAGCATACCGCGCCCGCATTTTATGTCAAGAAGTTCCCAGTGATAGGTGCAGAGCGTGTCATGCACGCGCTGAGTACATGAACACATACTATCGGGGTGTCCGACCCATGCAGGAACAACGTATATCTATAGACATAATGCGGCCCTAAGAGTACTTTATTACCACCTTTGTCGCTCTTACAGTGTTGGTCGCGACCCTGCCCTGCCGAACGCTCAAAGGGATATAGAGTCAATTGTCCGAAACGAGAAGTGCCAGATTTTCTGGAACTACGATTTTCGGGCAGCAGTCTCCGTTGCGCACTCGAGGCCTGACATTGTTGTCCAAGACTTCGAGAAACGAACTATATTCGTGATCGAATTCTCGGCTCCGTCCGAATACAACATCACTGCAAAGGAAAAAGAAAAAGAGGAGAGGTATTAAGACCTTGAAAGAGAGCTGCAACGACTGTACCCAAAATATACGGTACGAGTAATTGTGCTTGTGATAGGTGCTCTCGGAGGTGCTAAATTATCACTGGTTCATAACCTCAAAGACACACGAGGGTTTCGCCGGCCTGTCGTTGTGATTTTGTCGTGCCCTGTGACCACCCATCTCACGGATGTGAGACGTGGCTATAGGTGTATTTTACCGCGGTTCTACTGGGGGCTATTGACATTTTCTTTTTAGATGGCAGTGGCTCTTAGTGGTACCCTTCGGTGGTTGTTTAAGTTTTTTTTTTAATCATATATATATACATGCATATATCTCCGAGTGTCCCACCTGCTCAGGAACCTGTACAGGTATTTGAATATCCAGGTTCCTGTACAGGAACGCGCGCAAGTTCTCTCGCAGGATCCGCGGCAGGAACCGGTGTACCAAGGACCTGCGTACGTTCCTGTACAGGAACCTGTTCAGGAACCTCCAAAGGAACCTGTCAGGTTCCTGCACAGGTTCCTGTACAGGAATTTTCAGCTGGGTATTCTTTGACGTATGAATAGTAATTCATCTTATCGCGCGGAGTCACATGATTGGTGATCACATGATGATCACTTATATATATATGTAACGTATTAACTATTACGTGACTTAGATATGAGAGGCGAATTCACAAGAATTCCAGGTGAAATATTTTCAATATAGTATATTTAAAATATTTACTCGAAAATGTCATACATATGGCAAATAATACTTTTAGAATTATCCTAACTTATCCCGATAAACGAGGTTTGACTGTAAATGATCATATGTATATACTCGTAGATATATGCATAGACAGACCATCGTAGTTTATCGCAGTTCCTTAGGATTTGATTATTGGATTTCGCATGTATTAGGAATCATGCAGATATACATATTATCACCTAAATTCGTAATTGGGGTGATGTGGGTGGGGGAGGTTGGGTGTAAATTAAAAGCTATTGGTATGGTTTTATTTCCTAGAAAATCTTTTTCCTTTCTTAAAAAATATTTAGCAACTTTCGATCAAACCCTGAAGATACAGTCCAATTTTTCGAAAGTCCAAAACATTCCCATGTTAAATGTATGGGATTTTCAAGTGCCCGGTGGCGCGTTTCAGTGATAGAATTTCAAAGAAAAAAAATCAGATTGTCTGCTAGAGTGAAGAACATTTTGCTAAGCATTTTGGGACCACTCTAATGTTCACTTTCAACTTTAAAGATAGAATATTTCAGGTGTAAATATTTTTTATCTGGAAGTATTTTTTCAACTTGGATTCTCAAATAAATTACTTTTAGTAGCTGCTTTTGTTTCTTACTTTTCTTTAAATTTTGGAGCTTCACAATTTGATCAGAAATGAAAAATTGACCAGGGCGTGTGGCAGATATTTAAGTTACGTAATGCATATTAATCCTCTAGTTATCCATGGTTGTCCATGATCAAAATACTTGATTCTTGTACCCCAAAGCATCAATGCACGACTTAGAAAGTCGATGATGCATGCGCAGATTTTTCATATTTTGAAGACATTAAGCAAATAGTCCTTTGGTACGGAGGGAAACGCTTACTCGTAGTCAATATATGCCGTGTGCAAGTTTCTTTGATGTTTACGAGCTTGCGTCATGGCAACAGCGTCTATGGCGACTAGATCTTAAATGGCCTGCGAGTTTTCGCGATATCCTTTTTCTTCCTCTGTTAGGATACCATTCTCGTTGCAGTGAGTATATAACTTATCTGCAATGATGGCTCTAAGGCATTTATAAATTGCTAGAACACAGACTATCGGTCTAGCTTTAGATGGAATTTGAGCATCTGGTTTCTTAGGCAACATATACGTCGTGGCCTTGAGCATAAAGCCTGGCATCAGATGTGGGTGTTCGACAATCTTCCGAAAGGTCAATGTCTCGATGTACCCTTGCGGACTAGCCGAACGCAAGCATTACGCTACAGCGTAATGGTAAAGTAATGCTAAAGAAATGCTAAAGTGATATGGCATTATAATTAATAATAGAAAAAAAATAAATATGTAAACTGTTGCAATCTTAATGATACGTAAAAATTTACGTTAAATGGTCATACCGTAATTGCAACAAGTTGCTGTTTCAGCGTTAAAAAATATAAAAACAAAGTGGCTGCATGTTGACAACCCGCTTCAAGCCGCCGTTAGCAGGTTGCCAACATGCATTGGCCCGACTTCAATGACAGCACTTTGTTTTTTTATTTTTTAACGCTGAAAAAGCAACTTCTTGCAATCACGGAATGACCATTTAACGTAAATTTTATCGTATTATTATAATTGCAACAGTTTACATACTTATTTTGCTTCTTTTGATAATCATAATTCCATATTACCTTACCATTACTTTACCATTACGCTGTAGCGTAATGCTTGCGTTCGGCCGGTCTGCCAGGGTATCGAGGGTGGATGATTTTATTAACATGGTGTATCAGCTTTCTGGTTCTATGTTCTTTCTTATATTGAGTGAATCGACCCAATTTGCACTTTATTTTGCTGACATCCATATCCAACCTGATCTTTCATGGTGGATCTCGATCCCTTCTTTGGGCAAAGACTGCATTTGTAGGCTTAGTTCTGCGGGCCAACGTTCTAAAGGTTACTACAGCTGCGCAATACACAAGAGTTCGTACCTCTAACGCAGTTAGTGTTGCGTTCGAATGCATAGGTAAACCCTTGCTGTTCAGGTATTCTAATAGTTCGCGCAGATCCTTTGAGATGTTCATATTGGGCAGAGAATGCCTTTGTGTTGGTTCTACATTTTGAACTCTAGTAAAGCATGACCAAAATTCCTTTCAAGATGCTGTAGTTTTCCTGGGATTTCGCTGTATGCTTCAACGTTATTAATGTCCGAATGTAGTTCTAGTGGACCCAGTACTTGATGTTTATTATTCGTAGGACCTATGTCGTCCGCTTCAATCAGATCTTCGTTTTCCACATCTTCCAGAGGGAGTTCGTCAATAGGAAGTTGCTGTTCCACTTCCATTTTGTTAGCGGCTATTTCAATAGCCGGAAGCAATCTGTCTACAGATATTGAGAGTTTTTGGTCTGCTAGATTCTGCTCATCAATTCTTGTAGCTAGCTCTGGGTACTTAAGTAGGAAGACTCGATGGTGTTCTCTCCTCACACTTTACCCACTTTTCTCTACCAAAAACTAAGGCGCATGGCATCTCTGTTCATTTGGTATGTTCATTTTAATCGCCCTCTTGGTTTCTGAACCTCTGCTTCTGTCTCTGGTGGAATTAGGCTATCTACCTATGGAGGATGTGGTGGTGCTGGATCATCAATTTGGAACATAACTTGCCGCTGATTGATCATGCCACGCGATTTTCTTTATACAGGGTGTCCCAGACTCAAGTGTCCGGACTTATATAGCCATATAAAAATTAAAAAAATAAATAGAAAATTCCTCTCCCAAAAATCAGTTGAAGTTTTACTTTTTTAGTTATAAAACATTTAAGCTGGACCAATCAGGAGCGCTGTATAAACAGCCGTGTGTGCGTGAACGGGATTCCAACGGAGTGTTCTCCCGTCGCTAACCCCACCTCTGCGCTCGCTTTGATAACACTGTGATAAAATCTCGTTCACGTACACACGGCTGCTTACACGGCGCTCCTAATTGGTCCAGCTCAAATGTTTTTTATAACTAAAAAACTAAAACTTCAAACTGAGAATTCTTTGCTGCAAATTTCGTCCTGAAATTGTATGCTTTTTCTTGTGTGTCTTCAAACTTCGCACTTTGATAGTAGAGATGTACCAATTCCTCTTTCATTGTGGTATCCCACTTGATGCTTCTCCACAATATTTCTGTCGAGGTGGTTGGCGGCAAATAGCTAACGCTAGCCAAAGCATTATCAGCAGACACAGTTGATGTTTCACTGCTTACCGTTTGTCGCAGATGTTCTTGATGGCAAGCTGTTTGATTAGTGAGATCTGCCTGACCATCTCGCAGCTCACCGTCGCCACCGTAGCGCATGCTGTGGCTCCCAGCGGTGGCTCCAAGTGGACCCCGACGATCTTCAGGAAGAGACAAGCGTTTCAAACTCTTGAATAAGCTCTCCATGATGATTTATGGATTTTGGTGTTCCTCATAATCCCTTACCTCTTCGTTCTCTGCCTGTTTGGCATGGGAAACCCTATCAGTAGCAGTGCTACTGCCAACATAGCCGTCAAAGATATAAGAGGAACACCTTGCATATCATGAAACACATTTTTGGTATGATGGAATAATAATAGTATGTTTTTCTTCTATAATTTTATATTATTTTTTACCAACAAAAACATACTTATAAAAAATTTACCATAATTTTTTGGTTCACAGGAAATTGGTAAGAGTATTGATCAAAAATTTAAACTTTGAACTGGATGCGCGAGGGTGAAATATTAACTGATTTCAAAATTTTGTTTAACCTCGATTTTTGTTCCACAAAGTCGACCTTTCCGTACGATGCCGTTTCTGGTTTCAAAAATTCAGGACTTCAGCCCCAACCTGGTATATGGATGATGATCAAATTGGCGGTAAACTTGAAGTCTTCATAATATTAGAAAACAGTGTGTGGTAGTAGGACCATATGAAAGATGTGAAACTTTCAAGGATTAACTTCGAAATTTTCCATGAGGAATCATCACGATGAGCTACTCGCTAAGAAATCTTAGATTGCTGCGCGGGAATTCTTAAGAGAATTCTTGGAGGAACTCTTGGAAATATCTCAGCAATCTAACATTCGTGAGAAATCTTGGAAATCTTTGGCTGAGTGTGGGCAGAAGTGAGGTGGTGTGGAGCATTCCGACATACGCTCCTATAGGTGGAACGAACTGCCGACTTAATCCGCAAGCCACCCAGCTTAGCCAAGTCTGTAGAATCCTACGTGAGTTCTGATCGCCAGCAGAGTTAAAATTTTGGAACTTCCGGCAATCTCAACGAAATCTTGCAAATCTTTATAGGAATACAATACTGATTGCCACATTCACAGTTTCAAGATTTCCAGATTTCGTAGTGAGTAGCCTCTCAAATCACCATAATTTTTGAGTGAGTAGCATGGTAAGAGAGTGCAGAGAGAGAGAGAGAGAGACCGAGCATATACATGCTTTGCTTAGCCTGTGTGTAGTGAGGATATCGAAGAGGAGTCCTTGGAGCAATTGCGAATCGCCGCACAAAAGGGAGACGCGAATAAAGAGAGAAGGTATAGATTATAGAAACTATACTTGTAAGAGAAAGACAGGTAGATATCCGTACGGTCGGTTGGTCGGTCTTTTTTTCAATTCACTCCCATCCCAAAAGAAGTTTCACTTCAACATTAAATAGAAAGTATAACTGATTTTTCCTCCTGTTTGATACATGCTTATTATCATCCTTTACAAAATGATCAATTCCTTTTTTCCAATTTCTATTCCCACTCACTTTAATTTATTCAATGAAAACACCTCCAACTTTATTACTATACTGTTTCCCAACCTCAATTGGTACATCGATTAAATTATTCTCACCCTTCTGTTGATAAATAATCCAAAAAGCGTTTATTGTCAGAGAATAAGAATCAATCATGAATTTTGAGGTTGAATAATTTTACGCCACTCTTATGAGTCCCCAAAGAAAACCTCACAAGTGACAAATTTGAATTTTACGTAATATTCCCTGGCGGACCGGCCGAACGCAAACATTACGCTACAGCGTAACGGTAAAGTAATGGTAAAGTAATGCTAAAGTAATAAGGCATTATAATTAATAAAGGAAACAAAATTAATGTGTAAATTGTTGCAATTATAATGAAACGTTAAAATTTAAATTAAATGGTCATGCCGTAATTGCAACAAGTTGCTTTCTCAGCGTTAAAAAATAAAAAAACAAAGTGGCTGTCATTCAAGTCGGGTCCCTGCAGACTGGCAACCCACTTAAAGCCACGTTAGCGGGTTGCCAATATGCAGGGGCCCGACTGCAATGACGGTCACTATGTTTTTTTATTTTTTAATGCTGCAAAAGCAACTTGTTGCAATTGCGGCATTACCGTTGAACGTAAATTTCAACGTTTTATTATAATTGCAACAGTTTACATATTAGTTTTGTTTCCTTTATTAATTATAATGCCATATAACTTTACCATTACTTTAGCATTACTTTACCGTTACGCTGTAGCGTAATGTTTGCGTTCGGCCGGTTCGCCAGGGTTGCGGTTTATTGGCGCTTTTTAAAACTTAAAAAAAATCAATAATCGGTTATTTAAGAGTACCCAGTCATTTGTTAACTAATATTCAATTGTTTAAACACTTTTAATTCGTTTAATTTTTTTCAGTTAACTTGCGAAATGAACGTATTTTCGAGACTTTATGAGTTATTTAATCAATGAAAACAATAAAATAATTTGTTCGAAGAATTTTACAATTATTTAAATAAAACGTAATCAACCATATATGTGACCGTCCGCGAAGAAAGGGACCTAATGCGTCCAAGCTAAATTTTACAGGACGGGCGATCATAGCAGAGCCCGCAAGCCAGCATTTGAGTAGTGGGGACGCGTCTACGAAAAGCACCCCTTCCACTTACGACTCCACCTTTAGGCACGAGCCAGTGGAGCTCACGGACACGTCGCGTACAGCTGTGTGGCAAGTGGTAGGGCTGGCTTTCGTAGGCCTCTAGTTTGGTCTCCGCGTACGCTTATAATGCCTATGTTTGTAGCTTAATAACAAAGAAAGTAATTTGCTTAAAACTTTCCTGATTAATGGAAATGAAAGAGTAGCTCAGACACTATCGATTGGCGTAAGCAAATGAAAATCAATTTTTTCCACATTAGTTCCCTTACTTCGCGGACGGTCACATATTTTACCATGGAGAATAGACATAAGGAGACCAAAGTAATGTAACCGAAAATAAGCAAATTTTTGTCGTATGAAAAGGTTTAAAATACTGCCCGAGTTATGGCGCTAGTGTTGCACGTAGAAAAATGGCCGCCGTATATGTTGACATCTTACATTATTTACCAATGTGATTTTCATAGGAATGTATAAATTATTATTAAAACGCAGAAAATTTATTTTATTTATTTCGGAATATCAGTGATTCTATGTGATTGAGGTGATCCTGCACTAGACGTGGTAGGTAGTTAAGATTTATTGCACAAACGTGGAAAACAATAAGTATATAACTGATCAGTTTTAAATCTTGTACGCATACATATCACAGAACTGATATCGGACTTCCACTTGAAAATAACAATTTTTACATTCCAATATTCTTTAAATGCTTCAACAAATTGTTTTAGCCATTTAGGAATTTTGTATTTTTTTTAGGGTTATATCACAGGTTGTATTTACACGGACCATGACGGCGGTTATCATTACGCGTACCACACTAGCGCCGAGCTCGAGAAGATCTAGCATTTCGATGCGTTATTGTACATCCGACAGAAAAATGCTCGTTTTTGGTGAAGTTAATGTACAGGACTTTGGGCTCCTTATGTCTATTCTGCATGTATTTTACCTAAAAAAAAACGCAGGAGAAACATTTTGTCTCACTACATTTTTCGACTAATTTTAATATTTTTTAGTACTAATTTGTTTATTGTGAATACTCGTAAGTGCTAAAACAAATTTGAATTGTTGGAACAATTTTTTTGTTTGCATATTTTATTTTTGCTAGACCCCTGTAGTCACTCATGCGTGAGAAAACAGTAACATAGCGATAAAGTGCTATACCCTAATGGCCTAACTGGATAACTGCGTCAAATTGCGCCACGCTGCGTCAGCTTACTCTCAGTCTTCATACGGCCCTGATGTTCACGTTCAGAGAGCCTGAACTTGAGTCAAAGTTCGAAACGAAAACCTGCACAAACTGAAGTTCGAGTGTAATTAAGTTTAGTATGAATTACTGTGTCTTTTAGTCTCATCTATCGTAGAATGAGACATGTATTTATATAGATTTATTCTAAGGAATTTATAAATAATTTATTGATATATTAATTTTGGAAGATTTAATCATTTTTAAATACGCGCTATTATATCGAAAAAATTTCCATAGTTCAAGTACAAATAATATAATTTCTTCTTATTTTCGGCAGTGCCAAATTTAGATTTCATATTTTTACGAGTGATACGATGTTTCTGTATTAATTAGCATTAAATAATTAATAATAATGCTATTGCTAGTTTAGTCGTTCAAGTTTGTCTTCGATTTGACTATCAGCCATATACCGATTACCTGATTCCATATACTGGTTTATCCTAGAATCACTAAAAGGTCGAAACTAGAAAAACTATTTCTAGGGTGTAAACTTTAGGATGCACATTTTAGTGAAAATTGGCCCAGGGTAGTCGTGAATGGCAAAAAGGTTTCAACGATATTTGTGGTAGCTGATGGTTGCTCATGTCCCCATGAATAATAATCTAATCAAACCATGAGAGAAATATTTTCTGCACGTAAGACATTTTGGAAGTCTACGTTTTTTGGTTTATAGAACTTTGTATTCATGAAAATGTTATCAGTTATTTTGACATTTTTATTTTAGTTATTTCAAAGTTTGATAAAAGAAATGAACCGATAAAATTCCTAAAGTCAGTAATTCCTAGATACACTACTCTAAATGTGGAACTAGTGTAACCAGTGGAATTTACTATAACAATGGACTTACATCAAATAGTCGATTTAAAATAAATTTTTTAATCATTTTTATAGTAACTGGTACTAATAATATATTTCTTTTAACAGGGTAACGATGAATCGTGTTTGTCAATTTTAAACAACTTCTACAATGATGGCATCAAATGGCATGACGTCGCTTGCCACCATGTGAAGCCTTTTGTCTGTGAGGACAGCGATGAACTTCTTAATTTCGTTGCATCTAGAAATCCAGGGATTCGCTTGTGAAAAATATTGTGTAATAGAGAGCGCGAAATAAGTAAATCAAACTCAAAACCTTATATTGCTTCACGACATTGTACCATATTTTTATCTCACTAACCGATATTCTTTCTGATGTCTGCTTGTAAAGCCTTAAGTTAAGGAATAGCGTTTGCAATTTTTTAATCGAGGTGGCCAAATATACCATTTTTTTATACTTTTCCTGAAGAAAATAAATGCCTTATCATCCAGTTGCAATCTTGGTTTTCCATCATTCGTTTTAGCTAAATTGACTCAATTATTAATTTGATTAACTAAATCCAACATCAGATTTTGATTCAGCGATTCCAATAACCTAAGTATCATCAATTTTATCAAGGTCCGAACATTTTTAATAATTCATGTTCTCCATATTGAATTTTGAAAATCCAACATCAGATTTTATTTCAGAGACCACGGAAGCGTGAATCTAAACAATCCAGAGAAGTTCCAAACGTGTTTGATAATTTATTTCCACCATATTGGATCCGCGATTTCGAATTTTCAAAATCAAGAATCAGATTTCAATTCAGCGACCCCAAAAATCTGAAAATTATCAATTTTATCATTATCCGAAAATTTTTAATATTTTATGTCCGCCATACTGTATCCGCCATTTTGAATTTTGAAAATACAACATCAGATTACAAAAATAAGCGAACCCAGCAACCTATGTACCAGCAATTTTATCCAGGTCCAAGCATTGTTAATATTTCATGTTCGTCATATTAGATCCGCCATTTGGAATTTTGAAAACTCAACTTCAGATTTGGATTCAATGACCCCAAAAAGTTGATCCTAAAAATATCACGTAATTCTGAAGTGTTTTTTCTCGAAAACATTTTTGGCATGATATGTTCTTTTTCGTTTGACTGCGAAGGGGTTAAGTAAATTTGTTTAGTTTCTTTGACCGTTGGGCATTTACAAAAGTGATTTGGTTTAATTTGAAATTCAAATATCATGCGGAATCGATTCTTTCAGCGTTGAATATTTACACACATCATTAGGTTGATTTCAAAATCCAACTTCAAATTAAATCAAATTTAAAAATGTATTGTATATAACATGTACCATTCTAGGTGGAAGTTCAGAATATTGATTGATCTTTTCAGAAAAGCCGTTAGTGATTATATCCAACATCGATGCTTCTAGAAAGTTGATTCTTGGCCGGTATTGCTAGAACCCACCTCCCTAAGCGAACCACGAATTTGTTCTAGCTTTTAAGAAATTGCGATAACTGTTTAACGACTGAGATGCTCCAGAAAGTTTAACGCATAAGAATCTCAGAGGCAATACATCCACATCGATCAAAAGTCCTAGAAAATTAAATTTCCAGCAGGTTCTAGAACTTGGGAAATCGCTCCTCCCACATGCGCCACCTTCATGAAAGTTTGTGGTGGATTCTGTCAGTAAAACAGGGATGTACCTTACCGACTGTAGGTAACTGGCCAAAAACTGTTTCACCGACTGATTTCCAGGTGCACTTGGAAACATACTTTATCGTTTCCACGAATACAGATTTAGTTTCGTTACCGTATAGTTAATTCCAGGTTTGAGTAAAAATCGTTAATTGTAAGTGCAAGCATAAAATGCACTTCCGAGAATGCTGAGAATATTGAAAAATAAATAAATTAGGAAAAACTCATCAGAAGCTCGGACGAAATAATTGAGTTCCTAGAAGAATTGATCAAACTTTATTAATCCCGAGTACTTACGGTAGGCTGGAACACCACCAAAAGTGGACAAGTACCGACTTCAAAGTTGCTATGAATTGAAGAAATCTTTTATTTTTTTATCACTTTTTTTCTGCAGAATATCTTTGAAAAACCCGTTCATAATGTTATGAATCCACCTTTGACATTTAACGAAGATATCAGCAAAATGAAGTTGATCGTGCCCAGTTGCACATGTACAGTACAATTATCGCGCCTCGCATAAGGTGAACTGAGTTCGGAAACATTGTTCTTGTTAGCGAGAAAATTAGCAAGCATCAATTACTAATCCCCGAGGAAACAACAAAGCTATTACTACTAATTTCTTCAAAAGAAGCTGTAAGAACGACTCCGTCAGTGATATCGGATGTGGAAGGTATGGAAGATGTGGAAGGCGACAAAGCCTAACAAAGCTTGACTGGGCTACCCGAAGCGTATCAAATATTACACAATCTTGGATTAATCAACAAAGAAGAGTTTGACGGGGTCGCAGATAACACAGCCTCACAAAAAAAGTGATCAGTGCATTATATTGGATCATTATACCTATAAGTTTTTGAGGTAGCTGAATCTGAATCTGAGGTCTGTTTCATTCCAACTGGTCAGAATCAAGGTAATTCCAAGGACAGAATGGGAAATAAACGTTCAAGCGGAGAGAATTGTGGAATAATCCATTTTCCGATCCTTTGAGGTATCGAAGCCAATAACGACCTTCAAGGTTACATCTGAGGTTATCAGATTGTCACCCGCGATGACCATGCCAACTTTCACACAGGTAATTTTCCTGTTATCCGGACTGGTGACCTTCTCAGCATAAATCACCCACCTATTGCGACTCTCGGATTCCTTTCTCCTGTCCTTACCCCCCCCCCCCCCCCCAGTAACAGAAGTTTTGGTGGGACTGACGTTACAGCTTGACTCCACCATAAGACAAATCACTGCTTAATTCGGACATGATTTCGCCTCGCAAAACAAATCTCGCGCATACAGGTGATAGTTGGGAGTACAATCTAAACATGAATAATACAAACAATGAAGTAGCCTCGGAATGGACTGAAACTCGGATTGACCAAAGGCATGTACACGGTAAACGTAAAGGTCGTGTTTCGGGCGATGAATGGAAACAGGGTGTTTGGAATGCTAGAGGAGTGAATGATCTTAAGATAAGAGAACTACGAGAAACTATGCACGTAAGGAAACTAGATATTCTTTGTGTACCTGAGACAAAGAAAAAGGGTTGCGAATTTAGAAACATGGAAAATGGGGTGTTGGAAGGCGGTTGTGAAATATGGTCAGGAGTAGATAGCGAATCGCATCGTAGTCAAGGGGTCGGTTTAGTTATGAATGAAAAAGCAAGTCATCATCTCATAGAGCATAATTTTGTATCACCCAGATTGCTATGGGCTAGAATGAAGGTAGGAATCAGAAGATTATTTATCGTAGCGTGCTACGCACCAGTTGATAGCGATTCGAGGGAAGTTAAGGACGCCTTCTGGGACACTCTAAATGATACAATAAGTATTTGCGATCAAGGTGAAAGAATAATTCTGCTAGGAGATATGAACGGATGGGTCGGTGTCCAACGTCAGGATACAGATACAGAAAGGGTACTAGGTAATTTTGAAGATCCAACAAGAGAAAATTATAACGGGGAAAAGCTAGTTAGCTTATGCTTAGAAAAGGGCCTATTTATTACAAATACTTGGTTTAGACATAAAATGATCCACATGTACACCTGGCGCAAAGAAAATAACCACAGCATAATATACTTTGTTATTGCGGATGAAAGATTAAGAGAACTAGTTAAAGATACAAGAGTCATGAGGGGTTCCGAATGCAATTTTGATCATTACCTTTTAGTCTGCAAAATAAACTTAGGGCAGGGATGGAGAACAAAGAAAACAAGGAAAACGAAAAAAACACGAATAAAAATTGAAAATTTACAGAGACAAGAAGTGCAAACAAAGTTTAAAAAGAGGTTAACTGAACTCATAGATAGGGCAACGTGGGAAGCGCTTATACGCAATAAAGATATAGAGGGCGCGTGGACTTTGTTACGGGATATCATTGTCAAAACTGCGACCGAAGTATGTGGTACGGCGGTTGTAGGAAGACAGTATGGCGATGCGTGGTGGAACGATGAAATTGCGGTAGCCCAAAAAGAAAAGAAAGAAGCGCACAATAAAACGCTGAACATGACAGGTCTTAGCGATGAGGAGAGAACTAGACTTAAAAATAATTACAGACACAAAAATAGGAAAGTTAAACGACTAGTCAAAGAGAGTGAAGAGAAAATCAGAACAGAAGAAGAGAACAAAATAAAAAACTGCTTTGAAGGAATTATGAAACTGTTATATAAACAGTTGAAGGAAAGTAAAAGTACAGAGTTTGCTAGCATGAGAAACAGGAAAGGTGAAATGCTATATGATATAGACGGGATAGTAGACGCTTTAAAAGAATCTTCTAAAGAACTATTAGGAGGTGAAGATATAGGGCAACAAAACTGCGACATAGAACATAATGCACTAGAAAACCCAATTGAAAAAGTCTGTGTCACTGAGGTCAGAGATTTAATTAGGAACTTGAAAAACGGTAAGGCTGCGGATATAGACAATATTATCGCTGAAATGCTTAAATACGGTGGCGAGTACATACCTCACAGGTTGTGCGAATTAATAAATTTATGTTTCGAGACAGGAGAAGTCCCACACGATTGGAGAAAGGCGATTATTGTACCAATATATGAAAGAAAGGGAGATAAAAGCAACTGCAGTAATTACAGAGGTATCAGCCTACTAAGTACCGTAAGTAAAATATACTCAAAAATACTTATTCGTAGGGTAATGGAAATTACAGAAGAGAAGATATGGGAAGTCCAGAGTGGATTCATGCCAGGAAGATCATATACAGATCAGATATTTAGCCTAAGACAGATCACAGAAAAAAGCTTGAGATTAGGAAAGAAAGTTTTCTGTGCATTTATTGACCTAGAAAAAGCATTAGACACGGTGAATAGAAGTAAACTTTGGGAAGTCCTTGAAGAGTACGGAGTGAATGGAGGGCTCCTACAAGCAATAAAAACAATATATACAGGTAGCAAAGCGAGTGTAAGGGTAAATGGGAAACTGAGTGACTGGTTGAATATTATGCAAGGTGTGAAGCAAGGATGCGTTATGTCCTCGTGGTTTTTTATCACATTTATGTATAAGTGTCTAAGAACTGCCCTCTTCGACGAAAAAGGTGTACCCGGTAAGAAGAAAAGAATTCAAAAAAATTCAGAATCTGAATTCTCATTAATGCGTGAATTTTCCTCCATCGAAAATTCCACCATCGAGTAGACAAAAAAAGCAAAACCTATTCCTTTTAATCGACTTAGTAAAATATAATGAAAGCGTATTGGGAGGAATTAAAAAGTGGAGAAATGTAAAAGAAAGAATAGAAAGGAATAAAATAATGGCAATGTTAAGGCGCAACTGTGAATTGAAATAAATTAATTTTTTAAATGAATAAATATTGTATTACATTTATAAATTACAGGTGAAAAAAAAAAGAATTTCGGTAAATTATGTGAACGTTTTTTTATTAATCTGTTTGACAGAAACATATTTTAACCGATTTCAATTAAATCTGTCTTGGAACACATTTAAATTATATTAAAATTATTTTTTGATTTGCGTGCATGGATTACACAACCACAAAAAAAGTATACGAAGCCAAAAAAACGATCTATCCAGCATAGTCGAAATCAAATTTTGAAAATTTCCTGCCTACCTTTTTTTTGGTTTGAATTTGGATTTTTGGTTTAGATTAAATTTTTGCAACTTGACTGCTAAACATCTGAAACCGTTGTTAGCGTTTAGGGAAGGAGAGGATATGTTTAGTAGCCAACTTTCAATTAGAAGGAATTAAGATAATTGAAAATAAAGCATGTAACTATGAAATTAAAAATAACCATGACAAAAAAAATTGAAATTTTCAAACTTATGTTGCACACGGAGGAATACATATCATGTAAGTGCACGCATTATGTGGACGGATTAGAAAGAATTAAATTAATCCAAAATACAGCATGTAGGTATGGAATTAAAAATAACCATGAGAGGTGTGTCTACTGCTCGCATTAAGAGGAATTAAAAAAATGGAAAATATGTTCGCCTATATGGAACACAACACGAGTGGCGTTCGTTAAGGAAATAGAGAAGAATTGATTTCAGAGATAAACCTATTCTTTCGTTGGGCACTTCTCCCGATGGAAAATTAGCACACTCAAAAAAATTAAATAATGCTCACTCTTTCGTTTAAATATGAAAGTATTAATTTTTTTGAATTCTTCTCTTCTTACCGGGTAGATCTCGAAACCGTCAAGGTACGTGAGTTGGCTTTCGCAGATGACAAGATTGTTATGGCAGAATCAGTAGAAGACTTGCAAAGAATCTTGAATAAACCTAATACAAGCATGAAGAACATGGGCCTCAAAATTAACGTGAATAAAACGAAAATCATGGTGTTTGAGGGTAAAAGTGAGAAAACAATATGCAACATTGTCCTAAATGATGAGAGATTAGAACAAGTTGACAAGTACATATATCTAGGTAGTCTATTCTTTAACGACGGAAAAATAGATGGGGAATTAGATAGGCGCATAAATAAGGGTAAGCAGGTTATCGGTAGAGCAGGGTCCATCCTCACAAACAAAAACATATAAAAAAAAGCTAAAATGGCCATACATAACTCTATTTTCGTGCCGACTGTACTATACGGTAGCGAGACATGGACCTGTCAAGAAAAGGACAGGAGTAAAATCAACGCGATCGGCATGAAACCTCTGCACATAATATGCGGGAAAACACTGATGGACAAAGTACGAAACGAGACAATCCTCAAAGAATGTGGTACAGGGGAGACACTAGTTGACATATGGGAAAGAAATCAGCTAAGGTGGTTCGGCCATCTTGAAAGAATGGAAGATGAACGACTGAGCAAGCAAGTGTATAAAGGTAAAGTAAATGGGAGAATGCCCAGAGGTAGACCGCCGAAAGAATGATTAGAATCTGTGAATGAGACACTAATACGAAGAGACATTAGAAGCCATAGAAATACAAGAGCCTGCATGAAAAAATGCATGGACGTGAATGAAGCTGGAGTAGTATGCCAGGACAGAAATGTGTGGCGACGAATAGTTTATAAACAGAGTGGCAATAGAGTGAATGATGCCTGAAACAAAGACCTTGGATACTAATGGGCCCAAGTGGGGAACCATACATAACGATTTTGTGAGGCTCCTCACTTGGGGTGATCCCTAGAGAGATTGATCAGCAACCTGGGTCGGAGCAGTGTTGCGAAGTGAACGTGTCATTTATATAAGTAACACGAGAACTCCTGATCAATCTAAAGCATCTATACCTAACACCTATTTACCCATATACCCTATACCCATATACTGATCTACCTCATACCTATATACCTATTTCACTACTTTCCAACAGAGCAAGTCACGCCTACCCCGAAAGGGAAATGGCTTAATGGTATAATAATAATAATAATAATAATAATACTACAGGGATGAATGAATGAAGGCGTAGGGATGTGGCGACCCCATCGCCCGAGAGCTCCTGCTCTTGCAGTCAGCCGCGTTGCTTTGGGCTAACTCCCCAGTGCAACGAATTATGCGGTTACGACACAAGTATCGCGCAGTGCCACCCACAATAGGCGTCTCTCGGATGGAGGCCATGGTTCAGTTGGGAGTGGCAATAGGAACGAACCGAGGCGACGACCAGACAATGACCCCGGACAAACGAGAGAACATCGATTTAAATGATCGGACCAACTCAGGAGGGACCTTCTTACCTGTTGGCAAAGAAGCTCACCGGCGCGGAGAGGATTCATGAAGAGGTTGCATGACCGTTGGGGCAATATGCACCCGGAATATGCTCATAAAACGCCTCAGTATTTGAGAGATCAGGTATCCTTCTTGCGAAAAAACGGATATGAAGCTCTTTATCAACAGGAAGAGGAGCAACATCCTCCAGCGAACATTCCACCCGTTCCAGCAAGACCACCTTTGCAGATAGCCGATAATTTCAACATGAGAAGTAGGAGATCTATCCACCAAAAAGTCTTTCTCAGGATGGACAAATTAGCTGAAGCTAATACTGCTCTCCGCGATTTGCTCCCCGAAGATGTTAATCTCTGGAATCTGAACTGTGTAGTTTACGAGAAGGCGGTCTCCCTGCTTAGCGACGATAGAAGTAACGAAACTTCGGTACGTCTGAGTAAGACACGCAAGCGTATTGCACAGCTTCAGTTCAAAATTGAAACGGCGAGACGGCATGCATCAAATGTTCAGTGCGTGATTAGCTACATAACAGCAAATAAAAAGTTCACTCCAAAAGTTAGGGCACTTGCTCGAAACTTGAGGAAAGCAAATCACACGCTGAACAAGTGTAAACTGTCGACCATCAAGCAGCACTGGACGCAAAAAGTAAGATCTCTTTCAACAGCGAAACAGCGCCTTGAACGGCGAGTTAAGTGGATTCAGGAAAATTCCACCTTTTCTACTAATCCTTCCCGTCTGTTCAATAAATCCGCCTAGTCGAGAAGAGATTCAAATCTTCTGGGAGCAAGTATATGGAGATACTTATCAGCTGAATGAAGACGCTTCCGATATATCACTCTTTCGTAACTTATGCCAAAGGCAAAGGTTACAAGATCCAGAGGAAGAGTGTCCACTAATTACTGCTGAAGAAGTGAAGAAAGTTATCGCTAGAACTAATAACTTTTCGGCGCCAGGGCCAGATAAAATCAACAACTTTTGGTGGAAGAAGTTTACTTCTACGCACCAACATCTAACTCGTATATTTACTACTTTCTTAAACGGAGAACAACCCGTTCCGCAGTGGCTAGTGGAAGGACGCACGGTATTGATCCCTAAGGCCGGAGATTTGTCATGTCCAAAGAACTAAAGGCCCATAGCTTGTTTAAACACCAGCTACAAGCTATTCACTGGCATCCTCAAAGAGAGGATATTGACATCTATCGAGCCGGTATGGAGTGCAATAGTCGAACAACGTGGATGCAAGAGAGGGCTGGCAGGTTGCAGGGAGAACCTGTTAATAGACAGGTGTATTACCCAGGACTCGATCAGGTATCGACGCAATCTGTCCATGGCTTGGATTGATTACCGTAAGGCATTCGATAACACGAACCATGAGCTTCTTATCAAGCTCCTTGAGTGCATGGAGGTGCATCCAAAAATAGTGAGATGCATAGAAGAGCTTATGCTCTTGTGGCGGACAAGATTTGTCATAACATCTGACAAAAGACAAGTGACTACAAGCTTTGTCACATATAAGAGGGGGGTCTTTCAAGGAGACTCTCTGAGTCCGATACTTTTCTGCATTTCCCTCTTGCCTCTATCTATTGTGCTCCGAGGCAAAAGCTCTGGATACCTATGTGGCCCGCCGAGCAGAAGAGAATATAAGGTCAATCACCTTTTATACATGGACGACCTCAAACTCTTTGCTTCCTCAAAAAAGGACCCTAACATCCTTGTAGATGCGGTAAATAGGTATTCTAAAGCGATTGGCATGAGCTTCGGACTGGACAAGTGTGCCTGCGTCCACCTATACATATCTTGGAATACCGCAAGCGGAAACCCAAAATGTGCATAACTTGAAAACGGCCCTTGGAAAAAGGTATTGCCAAATTCTCAGAAAAATTTGGGCTTCCGAATTATCTGGAAAGAATAAGATCCAGGCGACCAATATGCTGGCCGTTCCTATACTGCTCTACACGTTTGGTGCAGTAAAATGGAACGTCGATGAGTTAAAACAACTTGATCGAAGCACACGCAAGATGATGACAATTCAACGAAGTCTTCATCCTAGATCTTCCGTACCTCGAATATATCTCCCTCGCGATAAAGGAGGTAGAGGATTGCTAAGCTTAGAGTGTCTTCATCGAGGAACGGTTCTGGCTACAGCCTGTTCAGTTCTAAAAAGCACGGATTCCCTTATGCGACTCGTACATCAACATGAAGTCGCCAATGCTGCGGTGTTTCTATACCATGCAGCAGATAGGGCCGCAGAGGAGCTTGACCTCCCATTTGATTCCAGCGACATTACACATGGCCTAGCATCACTAACGCCTCTGGTGCTCAAAAGTCGTATACAGGAAGCAGAACATACGCTTCTACTAATGGAACATGCTGAGAAACCCCTCCATGGTAAGTTCTACGGCATCCTACGTAGAGAAGAGCTCTCGATGGGTCTGACCAACATGTTTCTCAAGTCTGCTGGATTGAGATCGGAGACCGAGGGATTTCTTTTTGCCTGTCAGGACGGCGTCATAGACACCTTAGTTTACCGCGAGCGCATAATGAATATACCTGTATGCGATACCAACTGCCGAGCGTGCAAGCTGGAGCCCGAAACACTTGGACATGTTCTCAGTGGATGCTCTAAATATGCACGCTGCGCGTACATAGAGAGACACAATGCAGCTCTAAAAGTGATATATTACCATCTTAGGCATTTCTATGGTGTTGATCTATTGCCCGTCTTGCCATACGCCCAGGGGGAACTCGAGTCAGTCGTAGAGAATGATCAGTGTAAGATCTACTGGAATTTCTCATTCTCCACCACTCAACGTATCAGTGCTACGAAGCCTGACATTGTCCTCCAAGATCTGAAGAACAAGATCATTTACGTGATTGAATTCTCGGCACCAGCCGATGGTAATATCACGGCAAAGGAGGGAGAAAAACAGGCGAAATATCAAGCACTTCTTTTCGAGCTGAGTAGGCTGTACCAAGGCTACAAAGTCCATCTTATAATTCTCATAATCGGCTGCCTTGGAGGTATGAAAGCTTCATTTATTAGCCAACTCAACAAGATTCCGGCTTGCAAGCGTCAGGCTCATTTCATCGCGAACCGGATGCAAAAGGCTGTTCTCCTGAGATCACTCCATCTGGTCCGTCAACACTGTTCCTCTTAAATTCTACAAAGATTGGTAGCTCTAAAAAAGTATCCAGAGGTGAAACCTCCATCTCCAACTGTCTTGTCTGCCGCGTAAGGTCATCCGCGGCTAGAGACCTGACTCCAGGGAACAGTGTTGCCCGATGTTATCACGCGTAAATTTCCCGCTCTTGCTTACCTTCTAGGACAGAAGGAGCAGAAGCGGATGACGTACAGGTTCCAGTAGCTTTGGGATTGGTTTCTTTAAGGAATCATGATCGAAGCTTCCGGAGCCTACAACTTCTCATAATAATGCTACAGGGTGTCCACGCCAGGGCTTACCGAAAATTATGCAACCAGTCTTACACGCCAATGCTATTCTTATGGCCGTGTACAGCGGGTTGCATACTTTTTGGTAAGATCTGGCGTGGACACCCTGTATATCAGCCATTATGAATTATAACTTTTGACGTCAAATCCTAAGTCAGCGACCTCAAAAACCCTCTTGTACGAAGTTTCATACAAATATGTGAAAATTTAGACATTTTAGGCGCCATTGTGGATCCGCCATTTTGAATTGATGAATTTTGAAGCCAAATTTTTAATCAGCAAACTTCAGATGTAGCTTGATAAATCCAAAGTGATACATTTAATTATCGGTCAAGGATTTCTTTTTTTTTTGTTTTCTAACAAAATATAAGCCAAAAAAAGACTTATGTGGTCAGACCGAACATAATTGCCATGTTGGAAGCTCTGTTGTAATTCTGCAATAAACTTATTGCAATTTCACTTTACAATACAGTGCTTGCCATTTTACATGGCAATTTGTATTCCAAAGCGTTGTTAAATCGCATACATTTTCAACAGTACACAAAAAGTAAAATGACTGAGGAATCCATGCAAGACTATACAAGCAATCAAGTTTGTGGGTTCTCATTCGCTTTCCCGATAGAAAAACAAGTGAGAAAAACAATGAAAGATTGAGGCCATGTCACTACGAATAGCTTTTCGGCATGTCATATACGTGACGGAGGAATTCTTACCTGTCACTTCTAACTTAGAAAACTACATTTACTAAAAATCTAAATTCTTGCGGATCTACTCCAGAAGCAGGGTCAATTTACAAACGAGCACTTTCAGGAAGGGGATTTGATTGGTTGCCTTCTCATTTTTGTTTCCTCTTTTTTATTTTTGTCCAAAGAAACAAATTTTTTTATTTTGTTTTTTAAGAATTGCAATAGGAGCATTTTGTGGTAGTTGTCCAAATTTTATCGTTGAATTCTTGTTTTATTTTCAGGAATTCTAAATATTGACTTGATTAATGGACGTTAGATGAGATTTTGAATTTTATTTTAGTCTGATTCAGAATTCTTGAATTTCAATTTAGCTGACTTGGATTGGAGGTGATTTCTGCCCCCGCTTTTTTTCCTTTAAATATTATGTTTTTTAATCAGATCAAAGTTGCATATGGTCCTGAAGCCTTCAGAAAAGTTAAATTATGGTGTGATATCAAGCAAAAATTAAGAGGCAGTATACTTCAAAAAGGGTTTTTGATTGAATGTCGAAGAAATGATGTTTTACCTAAAAAGATATTTTTCTTGGATAACAAATTTAGAGATTTTGTTTTTCACAGTAATTTTTGCAATAGAAAATTCGAACATAATTTAAAGAAATTCAAACTCTCAATGCTGAATTTACTGACCAAGGATGTTTCAAATCATGTTAATTTTTTAAAAGTAAAAGTCTGAAAAATTAAATGTGAATTAGAATTATGTTCACCACAAGATAGAATCATTCATCTTCTAAAACATCAGATTTTCCTTAATCAAAGATTTTAAAACAATGATAAAAAGCATGAGAAAAAACTTTCTATGTTGATTGATCAACAAACTAATATTCAAGAGCAAAATTTGAATTTACACAACATTTTTGAAGAAGAAGATAAGGATCCTTGGTTCGTAAATTTAGCAAATATTCAAATTCCTGATTCAGTTACAGATGTTCTCAGATTATGTAAAGGTTTTAGTCACCATGTTATAAAAAGTAAATCGAAACAAATGATGGAAATAGTCAAAGATGTTGAATCAAGTATACACAAAGTTCCAATATTGGATCAACAAGATTTCCGAAACAAGGTTTTACATTTGTTAAAGAGTAATGTTGATAAGAATTGTTTGCACATTAGTAGTATTGATCGTCAAATTTCTGAAGGTTTCAAGGTAACAAAAGATTTCCTTAAGAACAACCCTGACATAATTTGCATGAATGCTGATAAAGGTAATATTACAGTTTGTATGAAGAAATCAGATTATATTAGGGATATGGAGGATTTACTTTCCAATCGTGATAACTTCGAATTATTAAGTGAAAATCCGTTAAAACAATTAAGAAGAGACACTTTCAAGATGCTAGGCAATTGGAGAAAGAAAGGACTTTTGGGAAAGGATATAAGATGGACTGATATAAATACTGGGGACACAGTTCTTGCAAGATGTTATGGTTTGAGAAAGATTCATAAGGAGGGCTATCCTTTAAGAATTGTTTTTTTTTTAACTATCAACACTCCAATGAAATTTTTAGAACAAAACTTTAATTTGATACTTAATGACTCAATTACAACTTCTAAATACAATATTAAAAAGAGCTGGGAATTTCAAAAAAAACATTATTCAAAAAACTGTCCCTGATGACCATGTAATGATTTCTTTGGATGTTGTTGCAATGTTCCCAAATATACCCCTTGAATTATTTAAACAAGCAATTTTAAATAGATGAGACAATATAAGGACACGCTCGTATCGAAGGGATAGCGTAAAAATGACGAAAGAAATAAAAAAGAAAAGGAAGGGGATTTGGTTGGCTGCCTTCTCTTTTTGCTTTCCTCTTTTTTATTTTTGTCCAAAGAAACTAATTTTTTTATTTTGTTTTTTAGGAATTGCAATAGGAGCATTTTGCGGTGGTTGTCCAAATTTTATCGTTGAATTCTTGTTTTATTTTCAGGAATTATATATATTTAATCACTTTCTATCTATAAATGGTCAAACTATGCATTTGTTTATAAAATTTGTTAATAAAATAAACAATCAACATCAAATGACAATTCTTTGTCGCTACATATCACCAATCATGTAATTTGAAGATGATTAGAAAGAAAAACAATCACTTTATATCTATAAATGGTCAAAATATGTATTTGCTTATACAATTTGTTTATAACATAAACAAATAATATCGATTGACAATCCTTTGTCACTAAATATCACCACTTGTGTAATTTGAAGACGATTAGAAAGACAAACTATTACTGTCTGTCTATAAATGACAAAACTATGCTTTTGTTTATAAAATTTGTTTTTCAAATAAACAAATAATATCAAATGACCAATCTTAATCACTAAATATTACCAGTCAGATAATTTAAAGTTACTAAGAAAGAAAAACGATTACTTTCATCCAATAAACGCCTAAACTATGCATTTGTTTACATATTTGTGCGTGCTCGACCAGCGCTGGAGGTCGGAGCGCAGTCACAAAAAAATCAATAACTTTTGGATTACTGCAAAATACCAACTTTTTCTCACTAAAATTTTCGGAAGAGATTGTAGCATCTATAGGCGCAAGTTTGAGCGCGCCTAGGGCGCGCGACTGTTGAATCTCGCGCTTCGCGCTCGATTATGTATTCACCTCGCGCTACGCGCTCGGAAGTATTTACATCACGCTTGACGCTCGGTTCCTCTAGATTTTTGAACTTCGTGATCGATTTCGATAAAAAGAAAAAGTTTATTTGCAAACATTATAAAATTATCAAACCTCTACATATGAAGTGATTGTTAATTTTTTTTTTATTTGCGACTGAAAATGAAGTTTATTTACTTAAGGTTCTATCGACCTTAAGGGACACATTCTCATCCAGAAACTCGCGCTTCGCGCTCGATTTTCGATTTGAAAATCATTTGAACCTTGCGTTCCACGCTCGGTTCTGTGCACCGTATGATAGAAACAAAAAAGTTTGAGTGCACTTACGGCGCGCGATATGGTCGTCGCGCTTCGCGCTCCGAAATACACTGATCGCGCACTTTGTGCTTTGTGCTATATGTTCGTCGTATACAAATTACTGAATTTGTATTTGATTTGAAATGAGGAATAATGATATAATTCAGGCGACAAATTTCATTAGTTAAAATGTTATTTTAGCTTGTGCCGTATTCCAAAAAAGTTAATTTTTTTCATTTTGAATATATTCTTACGACAGAAATTTATTAGAAGTTTGTAAATCTTTTTTGATTGCACAATCTTTGTTCATTCATCTGTTTTCGTACCTTGCATGATTTTTTAAAAAATTGTTGTTTTTCGAAAAATTTGATTTTTTTACTGACAAAGTTATTTTCAAGAATAAAACAAAAACTACGCATCCTATCGAAACATGACTAATAACAAATTTGTAGCCCTCCTTTGGATAAAAAATTTGATGTTTTTTATTTTTTTCGTAGCTTGTTTTATTCGTCTAAAAATTTAATTTTTTTATTTTCAATACAGTTTGTTACGAATAAAACAAAAACTGCGCGTCAGATCAAAAAGTGAATCACAACAAATTTGTAGATCTTTTTCAGGTACACAATTTTGGTTGATTCATCTTTTATCGTATCTCACATAGTTTGACAGCAAAATGGAATTTTTTATTTTTTAATTATTTTTCTCTGCGATCAAAATTAGAATTTTTGATTTTTCGAAAAATTGAGAAAGTTGTTACAAAAATATTGTAGGGTGTTCAAAAAGAAACGTTCCTCCTGACTTTTTTTCATATCGTGCATTTTTCGGGTTAAAATGTTCATTTTCGTTTGTTTTATGGAATTTTGAAAATGCTATAACTCCGGTAATTTTTTTTGTACTCAAAAAAGTTATTGAGATAAATTGTTCGAGTTTTTAATTACTATAAAAAGCCTCATATAGAATTTTCGAATCTTGAAAATAAATGGTCTCAAAAATCTTAAAAATGCTCTAACTTTTTGAATTTTGATCCAAATCAGCTGGTTAACGAACTTGTTCTTTCTTTTTATGCCTTAAAAAAGTGTGCCAAAGCACAATCCAATCTGATTATTTTTTCGAAAGTTATCGTGCCTACAGATTACAGACTACAGACTACGGACTACAGACAGACAGACACCTTCGTGAAAATCGTTTTTTCTGACTCATTTATTGAATTTCAGTTAACCGTTAGCGAGTAATTAATTCTTGAAAAAAATGATCAAGAACTTTGATATTCAATAACTTTTGAAAAAATAAATTTTTTGCAAAAAATATTTTAGGGGAGTTATTTTGATATAGAAACGAATTGCAAACTGTATACATTGATTGAAAATAGAAACATCGATTTAAAAGTGGCGCACTTGAGATATTTTGACCCTCATGTAATCTATTCCCAATTTAGATAATCATCCCCCAGAATCCAGTACTATCCATGAAGAACAGAGTGTCACTCCACCTATCCTTCATTCAGACTATGACAGGCCCCCCGCTGATAGCAGCCTGGACAGCGACGACGATTAGGGTAATCAAGACACAGGAACTAAATCACTTGATCCCATAAACCTAAGAACGGACTGTTCAACGATCTACTTCCGAATTCAGTTAATCGATAGAAGAGCAGCGATTTCATTTTTGGGACAGGGGTGGAATCGACAAAGTCCTCGCAGATGAATAAGTACAAGTAGAGTCTACTCCTGTGGCAGAAGAACCCGACGATGAATCCGAAGATGAAGTAGTACAAGTAGATCGTACTGCTTAATCAGCGGGAGAAAATAACGGAGAATTACTTATTTTCCAACAGAAAATGAATTGATGTACTGGAAATTTATTGGAAATCCACCCGGAATAAAAAATCCCGGTATGGACCGGAAAAGTATAGCTCGATTTAAGGACACACCGACAGTAATAAGATCTACAATTACTATAGGAGCTCGACACACAAGGAGATCATTATTCCAGAGGCAAACGGCATTGGCCATGCCCGCTGCGAGTTCAACTAAAGCAGCCAACAATGATGAACCAGCAGAAGTCAACAACAGCTCAGTCAATAAGCACCTGGTTGAGAGAAACAAAGGATTACTGCTGCAACACGAAACACGCCAAATGTACAAGTGCCATTTATAGATAATTCCTCTTCTCTTCCAGGCAGAGAGGATCCTATACTAAATTTAGAACAGAAAACCATGGAAAATTGGAGGTCCAATCTGAAGAACTGAGACTTAAAATTCTTACTGAACTTCACAATGATTTTTTTGGATGAACAAGACATATTGATGGTAAGAGAACAATACATATGGCCACGTATGCGAAATGACTTCAACGAATATATCAGACAGTGTAAGAGCTGCCTTGAGAATAAAATCGTAAGATCTCGCACACGCGAACCAATGATCATTAAGGATACCCTGATCGGTTTTTTCTATAGATTGTCTCTCGATACTGTTCTTGAACTCTCTGCTACTCTTAACGGTAATGGACGCATACTAACCGTGCAAGATCATTTCAGTTAGCTTTGCATGTCCGTGTCTCTCCTTTAAATAAGAAAAACTACCAACGCACACCAACGCACTTATTTGCAAAGCATGCAGCCCCTTGTTTCATCCTTACAGATCGACAAGAAAATTTCATAAGCAAACTGATGCAAAAATCAAGAAAAACATTCGGATTCAAAGGTTTCTCTATGTTTGGGTGCCGCCTACAAACTAATGGTTCTCTGTAACATAGTCATATCGTTCCTACAAATTATATCAAGCATTACGCGGATGATTACGATGATTGGAACAGGTTAATACCTTTCGCGACGTTTGCGTATAATACATCGGTCCACGAATCTATCAACTTCAACCCCTTAACGTATATAAGTGGAAAAATCGGGCCCGTGTCTAGTTCTTTCCTATCAGACGAAAACTTAGAAACCTACGGATCTTAACCTAGCGATTTATCAATTATATTTGATAAAAATTAGAAAAATGCAGACAAAAACATGACGAAAGCTAAAGGGAGATAAAAGGTTTATTATATTGAAAAGGCTAGCCCACTGAACCCAAAGATTGTCGATAAAGCAATCGTCTTAAATGATGTAAGAAAAAAAATTTGATGAACGTGCGACTGAAATTTATATGATCGTGTGCTTCGCCGAAAACCACAATGGAATTATAAAAGTAACATTTGTTCAGATAATAAATGGCTGAAATTACTGATCTTGAATGAGGCTAAATAATCAGCAGCTCTTATATTATTAGGCAGAGAATTCCAGAGGTTAGCAGAAGAGACAGAGAAAGAATTGAAATATGCAGAAGTTCTCCATGTAGGGATATATAGTAAGTTTTCGTCTCTTCTGGTATCATGACTCCGAACACTGTCTAAATATTGAAATGACTCACAAAGAAACGGAGGATTGCCTGAGTTAAGAATCCAGTAAAGGTTGATGTCCATACATATTTCCGTCGATTTTTAACTCTTAACCAATTCAGCGCATTGATATACGGTAAATAGATGTTTATCTTGGTAAGCAGTAGATAAATTAAAGATACGCGCTTAGTGCTCTCTGCTGTTTTACATCGAGTTTCAGTGATATATCGTCGCATACCATACAGCAGTAATCTAAAAGAGGGAAGATGAGCGTAGATAATAATTTCTTATGTAGAGACTCATCTAAGATTTTCCTGTTAACTTGAAAAGGATACAATGTTCTATGTATTTTATTGACTATATGATAGACGTATTTCTGCCAGTTAAGCGGAAGATAAAAGATGACGCCCAAATTGCGAGCGGAGTTAGTTTACTGAATAAAGAACCATTTAGCATTAGCGAAGGTAAAATAGACGTATCGATGTTACTTACATAAGCAGGACTACCGAGGATCATGACCTTCATCTTAGAAACGTTAATGGAAAGTTTGTTAGTTGTAGCCCATGTAGTGAAAAGCTCAATCGTTTGATTCAAAGTCCCGATCGCCAAATATATTTCACGAGGAGAACAATAAATATATATTTGAAGGTCGTCATCATGAAATATGTATTTAACAAGTTTAAGGAAAAGCTTAAGATCAGGGACATATGTATAAACAGGATTGGTCTGTCAAGAACATAAGCCGAAAACAATGCCACAAATTTATTTATACAACCAATTCTCCTCAGTTTACTAAGAAGAATGCCATAATACACTACATCGAAAGCTGGATTGAAATCAAAGACAACCAAAACATTGATCGTACGCTAGTCAATAGCGAACATTATATTATTGGTGATCTTCAACAGAGTAGTCTGGGTGTTGTAGCCCTGCCTAAATCCCGTTTGGTATGTATCAAACAGATTGTTAATTTCAAGGTATTCAGTCAATTGCTTGGATATAATTTTCTCAAAAACGTTATATGATGCACATGAAAGAAAGAAAGGCTTCTAATGACCCAGAGAAACCGGGTTCTTAACATTAGTTGTATGATGAATGATCGATTTTCTTTATCAGACAGGAAATGTACATGAATTGATGAAATAATTGAAGAAGTTCACCAAGTGAGGAGGAAAACCTCATCATCTCTTTCGATATAGCTAATATGGATACCAACAATGCCTTTGGAATCGCTGCTGCTATATTCAACAGCCTTAATAACATCCATGGAAGAAACAGGAAAAAATGAGAAATCCGTTTCAAGTGTATTTCGTGATGTGGTAGGAGGTGGCAGAAGAGAATAAGAAAAGGAGATATTTGAAACAGAATGGTAGTAGGCATGGAAATCTTCAATAGACATATGCAAAGAACTTTTATTCCTTTTATGGTTAATAAGACCCAATCTATGGAATTCACGCCAAATACGAGAAGAGTCGTTGATATTCGTTAGTTTTGTTGTATTAAAAGCAATTCTGTTTGATAGTCAATCATATTAAACCTAATTTCTCAAGGCGCGAAACTTATACATCAGATAATCAAAACTTTTGTGTATAGCTGACTTTGTATAGCCTCTCTCTCTCCTTCATCATTGGCCTTAGTTTTTGGCCATATTCTATTATCTTACTCATATCATGAACAGCATAAATATCAAACCAATTTCAAGAAGAAGCTATGTGGTGTGTAAGAGAGTACGTTACGATGTGCAAGTCATTGGAGTAGAAAAATCTGTTCGATTTGATCGGCATAGTGGGCGCCTTCACAAAGATCAGGATTGAAATCGCCGAAAATAATAACATTCGTGTACAAAGGAAGGTGAAGAGAAAATTCGGTTTTAAAATCAGTGATAGGGCCAGTATGAGGTGGACAATAAACTATCGAGAGCAGGATATTAAGAGAATTTGTTACTTTAATTTCAACTATGAGAAATTCAGAACTTACCACATTTGTAGTGGTTGGAAGGACTTTTGGTTTATTTCAAGCACTAATTACATGTGTTGGAATGAGAGTCACTGTTATTGCTCATGATGACACTTGACAGCAGTGCAGAGAAGAGAATTTAAATGTGGGAAGTTTAAATGCAGCAAACAACGCTTTGCGCTTTCGCAATCCGCTTCTCACTCAAATACGTATATCATGCTGTGATATACATATTTGACTCATTTAATGGACAACTGTTTTTGCACTCTTTTCACTTTTGGAGTGCGTTTCACTATTTCGCAGTTAGGAGGAAGGTGGGTTACGACCACCAACTTGCCACTATATACACTTTTCTGAATCAAACGTATATCAACATAAGTATTAAACGACGTTTTTTTTGTAGGGAATCTGAAAGAAAATTAAAATAAATATGACTCCGTTGTGGATAATTTTACTAATTTTTAATTAAATCACCTTGCTTGTTCTTTGATGACATCAATCAATTATAGCGAGACCTCCAATGTGGAAGTAGCACTGTAATATATTATCAGCATCTTGGGCCGATGAGAAGAAGAATAACAACAGAAAGAATCAACACCTTGATACCCATCAGTCGGCTACAAGGTCTGTATTTAGAATCCAAATATAAAAAAAAAGTCACCCGGATACTGTGAAACCATATTGGAATACAAGAGTCAACACATTGTGGATGTATACAATCTAAAAACTAAGATAGATGCTGCTGGGCAACCTGGGAAGGTCATCGAAGGGAAAATGAATAAATTGGAGCAAACTCCCTACGAAAGTTTCCAGTCTAACTACCAAAAAGAATGAGGACAAGCAGAATGACTCCCTTGCTAGGCTCCTTAGGAAAGATTTTAGGTACAGCAGCCGGGCTTCTAATGTACGACGACGGACTAAGAATGAAATCAGAGATTCATAATCTGAACAGAGCTTGCGCCATCTTATCTCCACTAGTCGATGGTTCAATATCACACTTAACGTTTTAACAACAATAATAATAAAATAAATTTTTTTTTTTGTAACGCACGCGCGGAATGATTTCTTTTCGAACTATGTATAACAGGGGGTCTACAAAAGGTGAGGACGAGTAAAAATGTTTACTAAAGTTTGTCAGACACTTGGAAATTTGTTGCTATAGATAGCAATTGGGAATCAAGATGAGACAAGCGTTGGCAACAGGAATTTAAATCGTACGAGTAGAAGTGATGCAGTATTTTTTGAAAGTGAGAAGTTTCGATAATTCGCAACTTTGCTGACATAAGTTGAAGGAACGCCGAAACTTTGGAAAAGTATCCCACACAATCAGACGGGATTTAGAAAAGGGATGGGGACAATGGACAACATTTACGAACTCAACTACTTCGTTAACAGAAACTTAGGGAGAAGAAAAGGGGAATTGGATGGGTGACCGTTCGGGGAATACTGCGTGTTGTTGACCCGTCGTGGGTGTGGTGGACCCACACTGGTAGTATTTACCCATCTAGAAACACTACCCGAATCGGGTAGTGAGGCAATGAACTTTCGAGTTCGAAATGCTAATCAATTTTTTTTTCTTTTTTATGAAATAATATAGATTCTAGTTTCTCCGGGAAAGTACACATTCAAGCTTAACTGCTTGGTACTCTAGGAAAAGAATATTAAGTTTCAAATGCTTCTTGAAAATCGAGCGTGAAGCACGTATGTCATGATGTAAATGATTGCCTCAAAGCCGATAGATCTATGACAAAGTCAATCTTCACATTGACTCAGTTCAAAGAGATAGAGATAGTTTGAGCGAAAGAGAGAGAGAGAGAGAGAGAGAGAGTCTGCGTAAATTCATCTACCTTTCATTGCACTCGTCGACGACTATATATATATATATATATATATTTCCGATAGCTCTTCAAACAGCGTAGTGGACTGGAAAAGAGTGATGAGACACATTTACGTTAAACCTGAACTGTATTAAATTAGCGAGACTGAACATCTGAACTCGGGTAGTAACTATATAAGTCTCTAGATAAGCCAAGTCCACAGTGCATCAAGGACATCTGCCTACTGGCTGATTCGACTGTACAATATGTTTTTTAAGAGTGTGTTTGTCGGCTTGGCCAAAACCTAACACAACACAAGTAAAAAACGAATCATCCGACATCGACTGAACAATAATGACACTAAATGTACCACCTACAGAGATTCACATATTATAGTCGTGAGGTCGCATTTAGTAATTAGGAAAGGTTATTTTGTCAACGTAAGGATTTCGAAAGTAGCGTGGTCGAAAGAAATTCGTTTCGAAATATTTGTTAACTTGTCTGCAAATATATATATATATATATATATATATATATAATTAAAAAAAAGCTAAACAACCACCACAGGGTACCACTAAGAGCAACTGCCATCTAAGAAGAAAATGTCAATAGCCCCCAGTAGAACCGCGGTAAAATACACCTATGGCCACGTCTCACATCCGTGAGATGGGTGGTCGCAGGGCACCACGAAATCACAACGACAGGCCGGCGAAACCCTCGTGTGTCTTGAGGACACGAAGCGACCCAAAGATGACAGCTTTCTGCATCCATCTCGCAAGTGCCTTGGCATATTTTTGGTACGCGGGTATGGCTTGAAGGTTACGAACCAGTGATAATTTAGCACATCCGAGAGCACCTATCACAAGGAAAATTACTCGTACCGAATATTTTGGGTACAGTCGTTGCAACTCTCTTTTAAGGTCTTGATACCTCTCCTATTTTTCTTTCTCCTTTGCAGTGATGTTGTCTTCGGACGGAGCCGAGAATTCGATTACGAATATCGTTCGTTTCTCGAAGTCTTGGAGAACAATGTCAGGCCTCGAGTGCGCAACGCAGACTGCTGCCCGAAAATCGTAGTTCCACCAAATCTGGCACTTCTGGTTTCGGACAATTGACTCTATATCCCTTGGAGCGTTCGGCAGGGCAGGGTCGCGAGCAACACCATAAGAGTGACAAAGGTGGTAATAAAGTACTCTTAGCGCCGCATTATGTCTATAGATATACATTGTTCCTGCGTGGGTCGGACACCCCGATAGTATGGGTTCTAGGTACTCAGCGTGTGCATGACACGCTCTGCACCTATCACTGGGAACTTCTTGACATAAAATGTGAGCGCGGTATGCTAAGGTGGAGATTACACTGTCCTGGCATGCGGAAATGAGGCCCTCTGTACCTGAATTAAGCCCTGATGATTTGAGGGAAGCAAAAGTTTGCTCCTTTGACAAGGACTGTTTTTCTACATTTTTGTGAAAGTTTCCGTGCATATTCTTGTCGAGTAGCTCATGGTAAAATTTTCTAACCTCTGCTTTCTCTACTTCTGCCTTTAGACGTGAAGCATCTATATGGAGTAATGCACTTCCCTCACTTCTGATGTTGAAATTCAGGCCAAGGGCCTCGGCAGCTTGCTCCGCGGCTTTGTAAAGGAACGCTCCTTCGCCAATCATCTCGTGGTTTCTGACCATCTTTAGGAGAGGATCTCTGCCATTCGCAACGATTTAAGCTGTACTTAAAACAATTCGGTTATGAAGACATTGGACATTCAGAAGTCCGCGTCCGCGTTCCGCCTTGACGGCGTGAAATGTATAATCGCGGAACTGACGAATTGATATGCAAGCTTTTATGCATATGCATGATCTTACGCGTGGTGACATCAAGGGCCTTAAGCTCGTTCTTCGTCCATTGAACTACCCCGAACGAGTATAGTAAAACCGGGACAGCAAGCATGTTAGTCGCAGATACCTTGTTCAACGCCGACAGATTGGAAAACCAAATCTGTCTAAGAAGATGCTTGTATCTGCTTCGGAAAGACTCCTTCACTGATGTTACGTCCTGCATGCGGCTTTGAGGCACGCCTGGGTATGTATAGGTCTTTCCAGTGTTAAGATGTCTAATAACACTTATATCCACAAGCTCAGGGTCCTTGGGAACGCCAGTAATCTTTCCTTTCTTCAAATGAATGTTGGCACACTTGTCCAAACCAAAGTCCATCCCAATCTCTCCTGTGTAGTTCTTGACGATATTTGTAGCAGTTTGAAGTTTGCTTTCACCAGCGGCATAGATCTTCAGGTCATCCATATAAAATACATGAGTGACCTTATGCTCACGCTGATTAGTGTCGCCACAGAGGTATCCAGGAGAATTTCGTAGTGCGAGAGAAAGAGGCAGAAGTGTGATGCAAAAAAGCAAAGGGCTCATACTATCCCCTTGAAAGACGCCCCTCTGGAAGGTGACCTTGTTCGTCGTCAGACGATGATTCCTAGATGAGATGGTAAATCTAGTTTATCAAAGAGGCATCAGTCTCTCTATGCATCTCACTATGTGTGGATGTACCTTCAAGCTTTCCAACAGAGAGATGAAAAGTCTATGAGAGGTTGAATCGAAAGCTTTCCGGTAGTCAATCCAGGCCATTGACAGGACGCGCGAATGGGCTCAATTCGTCGAACGATACTGTTGTTTAGGACAGCTGTAAAGATCTTATACAGTGTGTTCAAACAAGTTATTGGCCTGTAATTCTCTGGTCTGGACAAGTTGCCTTTTTTCGGTAGGAGTATAGTGCGTCCAAACACCAGCCACTGCGGAATGGGCGTCTCCGACTTTAAATATGAGGTGAATATGCGGGCCAAATGTTGGTGTATAGAAGTAAACTTCTTCCACCAAAAGTTCTTAATACAATCTGGTCCAGCACCGGAAAAGTTCTTCGTGCCTCTAAGTGCTTTTTTCACCTCTTCGGCAGTGACTGATGGGCACTCCTCCTCAGATTTTATGAGGCTGTCGCAAAACTCCTTGAAGCGGATTATATTGTCAGTATCTTCTTTCAACTCTAGTGTTTTCGGGATCTTGCACACCTCTCTCCAAAAAGTCTCTACCTCCTTGGGCTTGGGTGGATTTTTTACAAAGACAGGGGGATCACTGAAGAGGCGTTATGGGTCAGCAAGAAACTGTTGATTCTCCCTGTTCCACCTCTCCCTCCTCTGTATCCTCCTCCTTGCGTCAGATAACAGCCTTATTTTGTCAACAATATGCTGCTTGATTGTCAGCAGCTTTGACTTGTTCAGTGTGTGATTCAAGGTCCTTAGTTCTTGAGCGAACTTTCGAACCCTTTCCGTGAACGGTCTACCAGATGTTATGTAGTCAATCACACATTGTACACGGGACGCATTCTGTCTTGCCCATCCAATTTTCTTGTTCACTTGATGCAAGCGTCTTCTGGTCTTCTGATCCATCGTCGGTTTCAGCCTTTGATATGAATCAGCCAAAGCGCTCGCAGCACCATAAACTGAGCAATTGATGGTCCAGAGGTCGGACTCTTGCGAGATATCTCCACGAAGGGAGGCATCCATTTCAGCCAGAACTTGGGGCTTGAGAGGAACTTGCATGTTGATGTTCCTCCTTGTACTGAAATTGCGATCATCTTCCAGAAGGTGCCTGCTTTCTGCGGTTGGTCCTAATGTCGTTTCATCTTCGTCTGCAGCTTGTTCAAGCAGCGGTTGAGGAAGCGCTCCGCGTACATATCCATTTTTCCGGAGGTGGTCGGCTTGATTTCACAAAGACTGATGCGAAACGCATTGAAGCTCTGGGTGTTTCTGGCACCACAGAGTATGCATACACACCGTAAAGCCTCCAAGAACAGGGATAATACTGGCATCGTAGCAGTCTAGCACGTCATTTTCAAGTTGATCCGTCCACTGAATGTGGGCGTTTCGCCGGTTCGTCGTCGTGTTTCCATCTAAATTATTTTCAGCACCCCGAGCTCTAGGATGATCGGCAGTGTTTGCCGATCCATTGTCGGGTGCTCTGCGCGTTCAATCGTTTTGAACCGCCTCTACAACATTTTGGTGGTTTGTTGGTTTCATTGTTGTTTCCACGAGCAGCTAGGGAAAGGGTTTGTCAATCCTTGTAGAGCCCCGCGTGCAAGGATAAGGCTGATACTCTGAGACGTCGCCCGGTATCCCAGAGTCACCGTTGAAGACACCTCACCCAGGTGCCATGCAGCTTTCGGCACGGTTCTCACACCTTCGCTTAGGGGTTATTCCTTCGGGACCATCCCTGGACAATTGTCCG
>CAKNXH010062096.1:89238-121285 GCA_932178445.1 Andricus quercusramuli
CGGACAATTGTCCAGGGATGGTCCCGAAGGAATAACCCCTAAGCGAAAGTGTGAGAACCGTGCCGAAAGCTGCATGGCACCTGGGTGAGGTGTCTTTAACGGTGTCTCTGGGATACCGGGCGACGTCTCAGAGATCAGCCTTTTCCTTGCACGCGGGGCTCTACAAGGATTGACAAACCCTTTCCCTAGCTGCTCGTGGGGACAACAATGAAACCAACAAACCACCGAAATGTTGTAGATGCGGTTCAAAACGATCGAACGCGCAGAGCACCCGACAATGGATCGCCAAAGGAGGAACATCAACATGCAAGTTCCTCTTGAGCCCCAAGATCTGACTGAAATGGATGCCTCCCTTCGTGGAGATATCTCGCAAGAGTCCGACCTCTGGACCATCAATTGCTCAGTTTATGGTGCTGCGAGAGCTTTGGCTGATTTAAATCGAAGGCTGAAACCGACGATGGATCAGAAGACCAGAAGACGCTTGCATCAACTGAACAAGAAAATTGGATGGGCAAGACAGAATGCGTCCCGTGTTCAATGTGTGATTGACTACATAACATCTGGTAGACCGTTCACGGGAAGGGTTTCAAAGTTCGCCGAAGAGTTAAGGACCTTGAATCACACACTGAACAAGTCAAAGCTGCTGACAATCAAGCAGAATATTATTGACAAAATAAGGCTGTTATCTGACGCAAGGAGGAGGATACAGAAGCGGGAGAGATGGAACAGGGAGAATCAACAGTTTCTTGCTGACCCATCACGCCTCTTCAGTGATCCCCCTGTTTTTGTAAGAAATCCACCCAAGCCCAAGGAGGTAGAGACTTTTTGGAGAGAGGTGTACAAGATCCCGAAAAGACTAGAGTTGGAAGAAGATACTGACAATACAATCCGCTTCAAGGAGTTTTGCGACAGCCTCATAAAATCTGAGGAGGAGTGCCCATCAGTCACTGCCGAAGAGGTGAAAAAAGCACTTAGAGGCACGAAGAACTTTTCCGGTGCTGGACCAGATTGTATTAAGAACTTTTGGTGGAAGAAGTTTACTTCTATACACCAACATTTGGCCCGCATATTCACCTCATATTTAAAGTCGGAGACGCCCATTCCGCAGTGGCTGGTGTTTGGACGCACTATACTCCTACCGAAAAAAGGCAACTTGTCCAGACCAGAGAATTACAGGCGAATAACTTGTTTAGACACACTGTATAAGATCTTTACAGCTGTCCTAAACAACAGGATCGTTCGACGAATTGAGCCTGTATGGCGTGAGATGTACGAACAACGAGGCTCGAAAAAGGTGTAGCAGGCTGTCGAGAGAACCTGCTAATTGACAGGTGTGTCTGTAAAGACGCTGCCACCCATCAGCGCGTCCTGTCAATGGCCTGGATTGACTACCAGGAAGCTTTCGATTCAACCCCTCATAGAGTTATCATCTGTCTGTTGGAAAGCTTGAAGGTACATCCACACATTGTGAGATGCATAGAGAGACTGATGCCTCTATGGAAAACTAGATATACGATCTCATCTAGGAATCACCGTCTGACGACGAAGAAGGTTACCTTCCAGAGGGTCGTCTTTCAAGGGGATAGTATGAGCCCTTTGCTTTTTTGCGTCACACTTCTGCCTCTATCTCTCGCACTACATAATTCTCCTGGATACCTCTGTGGCGACACTAATCAGCGTGAGCATAAGGTAACTCATGTATTTTATATGGATGACCTGAAGATCTATGCCGCTGGTAGAAGCAAACTTCAAACTGCTATAAATATCATCAAGAACTACACAGGAGAGATTGGGATGGACTTTGGTTTGGACAAGTGTGCCAAAATTCATTTGAAGAAAGGAAAGATTACTGGCGTTCCCAAGGACCCGGAGCTTGTAGATATAAGTGTTATTAGACATCTTAACACTGGAGAGACCTATACATACCTGGGTGTGCCTCAAAGCCGCATTCAGGACTTAACATCAGTGAAGGAGTCTCTCCGAAGCAGATACAAGCATCTTCTTAGACAGATTTGGTCTTCCAATCTGTCGGCGTTGAACAAGGTATCTGCGACTAACATGCTTGCCGTCCCGGTTCTACTGTACTCGTTTGGGGTGGTTCAATGGACGAAGAACGAGCTTAAGGCCCTTGATGTCACCACGCGTAAGATCATGCATATGCATAAAAGCTTGCATATCAATTCGTCAGTTCCGCGATCAAACATTTCACGCCGTCAAGGCGGACGCGGAATTCTGAATTTCCAATGTCTTCGAAACCGAATTGTTTTAAGTACAGCTTACATAGTTGCGAATGGCAGAGATCCTCTCCTAAAGATGGTCAGAAACCACGAGATGATTGGCGAAGAAGCGTTCCTTTACAAGGCCGCGGAGCAAGCTGTCGAGGCCCTTGGCCTGAATTTCAACATCAGAAGTGAGGAAAGTGCATTACTCCATCTAGATGTTTCACGTCTAAAAGCCGAAGTAAAGAAAGCAGAGGTTAGAAAATTTCACCAAGAGCTACTCGACAAGCATATGCACGGAAACTTTCACAGAAATGTAGAAAAACAGTCCTTGTCAAAGGGGCAAACTTTTGCTTTCCTCAAATCATCAGGGCTCAATTCAGGTACAGAGGGCTTCATTTTCGCAAGCCAGGACGATGTAATCTCCACCTTAGCATACCGTGACCGCATTTTATGTCAAGAAGTTCCCAGTGATAGGTGCAGAGCGTGTCATGCACACGTTGAGTACCTAGAACACATACTATCGGGGTGTCCGACCCACGCAGGAACAACGTATATCTATAGACATAATGCGGCCCTAAGAGTAATTTATTACCACCTTTGTCGCTCTTACGGTGCTGGTCACGACCCTGCTCTGCCGAACGCTCCAAGGGATATAGAGTCAATTGTCCGAAACGAGAAGTGCCAGATTTTCTGGAACTACGATTTTCGGGCAGCAGTCTCCGTTGCGCACTCGAGGCCTGACATTGTTCTCCAAGACTTCGAGGAACGAACGATATTCGTGATTAAATTCTCGGCTCCGTCCGAATACAACATCACTGCAAAGGAGAAAGAAAAAGAAGAGAGGTATCAAGACCTTAAAAGGGAGCTGCAACGACTGTACCCAAAATATTAGGTACGAGTAATTGTCCTTGTGATTGGTGCTCTCAGAGGTGCTAAATTATCACTGGTTCGTAACCTTAATGCCATACCCGCGTGCCAAAAATATGCCAAGGCACTTGCGACATGGGTGCAGAAAGCTGTCATCCTTGGGTCGCTTCATGTCCTCAAGACACACGAGGGTTTCGCCGGCCTGTCGTTGTGATTTCGTCGTACCCTGTGACCACCCATCTCACGGATGTGAGACGTGGCCATAGGTGTATTTTACCGCGGTTCTACGGGGGGCTATTGACATTTCCTTTTTAGATGGCAGTTTCTCTTAGTGGTCCCCTGCGGTGGTTGTTTATTTTTTTTTTAATTATATATATATGTTTCCATATCTGAGTAGATCTGGGTAGATGCGCTTGAGGTCACCTCTAGCAGACCTTAATGGAATGGAAGCTTCTAATGTGTCCCCTAAAGGTTTACATTGTTCTTGTATCTCTTCCCTATTCCTTCGCACACCCCGCACACACTTACTTGGTGGTGGGAGGGGGACCTACAGTTTAAGGTGGGTTCCGAACCACCAAGAGCAACAGCCTTAAGTACTTAGATAACCTTTTTCTCTAGAGGTACCGGTCCCACGACTCTCCGGAGATGAACAAACTCCCTTGCTAGGCAAGTGTTCACCGCATGCTCCACCGAGACTCTTCCAGAGTGCGAGGCGGGAATCGAACCCGCAAGCCGACAGAGTGGGTCCAAAGCCTCTGCCTTAACCCCCACTTAATTACGGTATTTTCTTCTTACGTAAATTTTAACGTAACAATCATAATTGCAACAATTCAGATATTTATTTTGTTTATTTTATTCATTATAATTCGAGATTACTTTAAGATTACTTAAGGGTTATTTTATGGTTACGCTGTAGAGTAACGCTATCGTTCAGCCGGTCTGCCAGGGAAATTACGGAAAACTACTCACATTAGATAACTCTAAAATTACGACAACAATAATTGACGTGATTAGGGACTTTATCTACCCAGAAATAAATTTAACAACTTCTACAAAGCAGGCTTTTATATACACCTTCTGCCTAGGATGAAAATAAGGTTGCTTTACCCCCAGACCTGAATATTATTCGAATAACAAGGAATTGCTTATACATATATCCCCGAACTCCGGAGGCAAGTTAGTCTAGTTTCCACACTCCTTGACTATGCTCAAATTTTGTTATATCTTTCTGCGATACCTCTGTATCACCACTCTACTTAAACCAGTCTAGGTTCTTCATATAGCGTAACTCTGTTTGATTGTAATATAAGTCCCTCTGGACCGTCACTCTGTCAAGTTATACTGCATTAGCATACGTCGATACTCTGTATGAAAGAGAACAGAGCGACTTCAAAAATTAAATGAAAGCTCCTGGATATTTTAGGGAGGAAGGATATTTGCTTAATTAAAGTTCACAGGTTATCATAAGGATTAATTAGGGTTATAACTAACTATCTAGAGAATCAGGCGACTAAACGTACGCAATTTCTATCCACGCGTTTGAGTGAATCCACATTTCTGCCGAATTTTTATGGTCATTGGTTCATTGATAGGTTACAAAGTTGAATCTTAACGGAATCCAATTAAATTACATCGAATCTTTGGCTTTTGTAGAAATCAGGTCACAGGAAAATTTCATTTCGCGAGAATTTTTGGCTGCAAACTATTTTAGATTTCGAAACTTGCGCATCCTGAAAAGCACCTTCACTTATACAGATGAGAATAACAACCTAATCCTAATTCCCAGTGTTTCCTCAATTGTAATTTTCCAAAACAGGGTGGTAAGGGCTAGCATTATGTCCTCCCAACGATGAATCCAGTTTGTGTAATTTGACTTCAATTATTGAACAAGCTCAATTGAAAGCGAATAAACGACTCCTTTTATGAACGGACATAGTTTCATAAAAGTCGTTTAAAATGCGACAATCATATTAAGGCTAAAATATAATCAAACTTTCCTTGGGGAGAAATTAGTTTTCAAGATGCCTAAGTCTAGAATTATACTGAAGAAAATGTAGCCTACAAATTATTCATTCAAATCAAATTTAAACAAAAAATACTCTTCCGTGCGATCTCAGTAACCGTCAATTGACCAATGTTACAACTGGTACCCCTGGTGGGACACTTGTGTTTCTGAAAGCAGTATAGGGTTGCAGGAGCGTGATCGCGTATGATCAAACCAGCTGCGAACATAAGAAACAGAAATTCGAGTAGAAGGAAGGTCACGTCAACCGCGGGGATCCACGTCAGGCGAACACCAAAACCCATAACCCCAATTAATAAAGTCGTAAATCGGAGAGCATGAACGCCTGGGCATCGGTATCATAACATTGGAAGTAAAGTCAACGCAGCCGATGCAATAACACAAAGAAGACTAATAAATCAATATCGGTTGAATCTCATTAAAATACAAGTCACATTTAACAGTCTTTAAATTAAAATAAAATAAAAATATGAAAATAAAATCGTAATAAATGAAAACTCCGATTCAATTAAAATCAAAATACCAATTGACAGCCTTCGAATTAAGATAAAAAAAAATATGAAAATAAAATCTGAATAAATGGAAACTCCGATCTAACTAAAATTGAAATCACATTTGGCAATCTCGAAACCAAATTGAAATGAGGTACGAAAAAAAAAAATACAAAATGAATTTGAAAGATAAAGTTCCTGAACCAGTGATAATAAAAGAACTAAAAACAAGAATTAAAAGTAAATCTAAAGAAAAAGTCTCAATACTTAAAAAATTAAAATTCAAAAATGAATAACAAAGAGAATAATAACGATAAATATCAGAAGAAACTGAACAAGAAAATAAAGTTATCTAAATCTATGATGTTAAGTTCTTTCAACGAAATTCTGGAAACGAATGCCACCTTAGAAGAAACTGATTTTAAAAATTCTAGAAAAAAATGGGAAAACAAATCAAAATGATTTACTAATACTCGATGATTCAAATGCCACGAATCTAGAATTAGAAACGAACGATGAATTAGATACAATATGCAATAGGGCTGAAAAAGAGACTGAAAATGAGACCCAATTGGAACTCATTCAAACCGAAGACACTTATAAAATGTTAGAGGAGTTAATAAAAGACATCCAAAAAGTTCAGAAAAACTTAAACAATAGCATTAGAAATAAAAATAAAATAACGACTATCATACGAAAAAATAGATATTTGTCGGTAAAAGCAGAAAATAAATTAGTAAGCCAATTACACTCAATTTCAAGAACTCCTAATAAAAAAATAATTTTTTAAGTTGACGAAAGAAAACAAAATTGTGAAGCTCAAGCGAGGTATTTAGAAGAGAGTATTGTAGACGTAGAAAAAAAAGTTGACACTCTGAAACGTGTAACTGAAGAAATTCACGTTAATCACGGCAATAGCATTGTTGTCAATATGCAAAATCAAAAAAGGCTTAGTGAACTCGAAGAAAATCAGAATACACTAGAAGCTAGAATTGATAGGAATATAGAGATAGCTAGCGTAAAATCACCTTGGTTAAAAAATTATCCCATACCAAAATTTTCGGGATCGGGTAGAGAACGACCAATGATGTTTTTAAAAGATTTAGAAATATAGATTAGGGTGGCTGATATTAGGAAACATGACTTCCCGTTTATGATACAAACATGTTTGGTAGGGAACGACAGAGAATGGTGGGAAATGGCCCGCGAAAACATCAGGGACGATATGCCCTCTTTACAACAAAATTTATCAATAAATATTGGAATCAAGAAAAAAGGGTTGAGATCAGGAAAAATCTGCAGTGTGGGTGTTTCATAGCAGGAAAGCTTACTAGTTTTCAGTACGCTATCAAAATGATAAATCTATTGAGAGACCTAATCCCACCATCCTCTGACTATGAGATTATTGTAAGTCTATCGAGACATTTCACAGAAGAGGTTAGAGCTAGCTTTAGGATTAGGAATATGCAAACTTGCGAAGAATTCGTAGAATATTTAGATAGCATGGATCAATTTGGATCACTAAATAATAGGGGATACTATTCATGTGAAAATTCACGCGCGTACCATAATCAAAGTTTCGAGAACGATCATCAAAGAAATAATTATGAAAACAGTCGATCCTACCAAGAAAATAGGGATCATAATGATCAAGGGTATCAAAATCAACCTTATGACCACGATAAATATCGAAATTATTATGGTCAAGAGAGAAAAAACTATGGAGATATAAATAATAGAAGGGAAAATTGCGAAACAAATGATTAAATAAATAGTAGAAATTATTACAAGGGAAATTATGAAAATCAAAGTAGGGGATATTAAAATCGCGACAACAATTATTATAGAGAAACTCAAGAAAGTCAAAATAGGGACTCGAAATATAAAACCCTTTGCAATACAATCTATGAACATGAAAATGGGCAACGGTCAGGGGGTCCTGCTACCACGAATTCTAGAAACCAATCGGGGGCTATCCTCAAGAACGCAAATGGGAACGTAGAAAAGGGCATTTATAGGCGTGATAATTCTAAATCAGAAGCTGTAAATCCGGAAATTGGACAATCTGGCAAAACTTACTCGCATGAAAATGTTAATAAAACTAACTCGACAAAAGGGAGTCCGAGGACAAACACCATAAATAAAATTGTAAGATGTATTCGGGAAGAGGTCCAGAATTATGAAGCCGAAAATAGGCAAAATGAGTCGGGAAACGCCCAACCCTCGGTTTGGTAAAAATGTGCACAAAAAAGGCAAATACGGGGCCCAAAAATATAACAAAACCTCTCCCACTAGACTTGCGCAGCGATCTCTTGGAAAATGGAGAAAAAAAGTAGTGGGGGATTTAGATAAGTGTCCAGTACTTCAAATGAGCATACACAATGTGAATAATAGGGCGTTAGTTGACACGGGCAGTGGAGTCACGTGTATTTCAGAAACATTCTTCGAAAATAATAGGGAAATAGTACTGAAGGAGTCGGATTTTTTAACGAGATAAGGAACAAATATGGTGAAGAGATCATTCCACACCTTCACATCTGGATCAAGAAAAAAAAAAATTCTTAAAGCTAAGTAACCAAAATGTGAAGGGCACTTTAATACAAATTTTATGGATTTCAGAATTAGAATCTTCAAACTAGAAATCACTAATGTACATTTTTCCATTAGAAAAGTCAAAACAGAGATTGTGAGAATAAAATCAAAATTTCTTGAAATTAGAAAAAATGAACCTTTAATTGAATTTTTTTTTATTGCCAAAATAGAATATTATACAATTTTAAAAAAGAACTTATGAAAAAATCCGTAACAAAATTTGAATGGCTTATAAAAAAAGACTATAATTTTCAATACAAAAAGAAACCTACTAAAAAATGGCTTATTAACCTCACTGATGTAGAAATACCAGATGACGTAGGATACTTCTTAAGCTAAGGAGAACAATTTTATATTTCTCCCAAAAACAAAGGATCAACCATTGAAGAAACCCTCCCTTGCATTGAGGACAGAATTGAATTAATTCCTAACGAAAAAAAAAACCGATTTTAGATCTAAAATATGTTGTAATTCACAAAAATACCTTCAAAAAAATTATAATAATAATATAAAATCAGAATACAAAATACTCGGGGAAAAACAAAAGAATTCTTAAAACAAAACACTAACATTTTCGTCACTAAGTCTGACAAAGGTAATACTTCAGTTGTTTTAAAACAAACTGACTATATAGAAAAATTTGAAACTCTCCTAATAGATAAAAACACTTACGTCAAATTAAATAATGATCCAACTAATAAAGTACAAACTGAACGAAATAAATTAACTAGTAATCTTTTACAAATAGATTGTGTAAATACTGACTTAGCTAAATTCCTGAAAAGTTACAATGGTAACGCTCCGAGATTTTACGGACTACCAAACATTCATAAAGAATCAATTCCTCTTAGACCTGTCACTTCCTTTATTGGATCACCTATATATAAACTTTCTAAATATGTTAGTAAACCAATTCAACAAATCGTTGGAAAAACTACTTCTTATATAAAAAACAGCTAGGACCTTATGACAAAAATTGAAAATATTAAAATTCCTAACGATCATAAAATAGTTTCTCTAAATTTCAAATCATTATTTACTAACATTACAATAGAACTTGTTTGAAAAAATATCAAAATTAACTGGTTTAAAATCAGAGAACATACAAACATACCAGTTAAAGAATACTTAGAACTAATAGAATTTTGCTTAGATAACGCATATTGCATCTTCCAGAATGAATTTTACAAACAAATTTCTGGTACCCCTATGGGATCCCCACTTTGCGGTATAATTTCTGATCAAGTAATGGAAGGACTTGAAAAGGAAATTTTTAAAAAACTGCTATTTCAACTGAGTTTCTACTGCAGGTACGTCGACGATATATTGACCTGTGTCACTGAAGAAAAAATCGACACTTTACTCCATTTTTTCAATTCATACCATTCTAGACTGCAATTCACTATCGAAATACAAAAAGACAATGCAATTAATTTCCTAGGCATCAATTTACAAAAAATTAACAATAGCATTATAACCAACTGGTACCGCAAGGAAACATGGTCAGGGAGATATGTCAATTTTGAGTCAAACATTGAAATTAAAGACAAAATTTCAGTCATTAACAGTCTAGTAGACAGAGCTGTCACACTTTCAGATAGTAAATACTAATACTAATCAAAAATTAGATCTTAACCAACTGATTGTCTTACCATTTATTAATGAATTTACGAGATTTTACTAAAGAACTTTTTCAGAATTTAATATTTTAATAACTTTCAAATATGAAAGAGATCCTTTTCAATGTTTTACCAAAAATAAAGATAAAACTCCAACAGAACAAAAAACCCACGTCATTTATATCATCCCATGTGAATGCGGACGCGTGTACGTAGGACAAACAGAACGACACTTTAAAGATTGAATCAGGGAACAGAAAAACGATTGCAAAAGAGACTCTAGAGGTACTGCTTTAGTACAACACGCACATAATCTAGATCACGGATTTGGCTTTTCTAATGCAAAAATATCAGGTACAGAAAGTAATTACAAAAAAAGCCAATTCAAATAAATGTTCCAAATTATGAAACATAGTAATTCTGTAAACAAACGCTCCGACACTGATTTCCTTAGTGATATATACCGTAGTTTAATATTAATTATCAATAGACATTAAGTATTTCTATTATACACAATTTCAAATATTTCCCTACAATTTTTCTAGTATTACAAACAAAAGATAGGCGACTCTAGTGATCGACTCTTTTCAAAATTGTCATGTAATGATAAACATAACCTCATTCCTGGACATGCAGCCATGGTGATGAGGAGTGCTGCCCAAAAGTTTAATTTTTCAACACAAAATGGACTGCATGTCCTGTTCGGGAACACGAGTTCCCGAAGCGCAGGAACATAAAGGAACTAAGAGGCTTTTTAGGACTCATAAAATACTACACTAAATTCAGGAAAGAACACGCTCAAATCACGTCATACTCACATATCCGGACCTACGAAAAGCATTCTATCTCCAGACAGATGCGACTGATGTGCATCTAGGCGTAGTATTATACCATACCACTGAAAATAATGAACACCTGCCATCATCCTTCGCGAGCAGAACTCTCAAGGGATCGGAGTTAGCCTACTACACTACAGAAAAAGAGCTGCTTGCCATCGTGTGGGCACTCACGAAGTTTCGGTCATATGTTCTAGGGGCAAAACTAATCATCAGGACAGATCACAAAGCGCTTACTTTCTTTAAGACATGTAAATTAGTGAGTGGGAGACTGACGAGGTGGATCATGGCAATCCAAGACTACCAATTCGACATACACTTCCGTCGGATATTGTGCACACTACTCGTGTGAGCGCTATTAAAAATAACTGCTGACTTCGACCACGATATTTCGGCGAGAAAAAGAGATAGGGCATTTTTAGAAAAACAGTTGGAAAGCTCATTAAATGCCACGTCTATTGGTACCCAAAAAATTTATACGACATCGAGCATGAAATCTTATCTTCAATTTTAGCCAAGAAAACTTGAAAAACCTTCATGGGTGCCCGAGATATGATTAAAAATGTTCAATCGTATCTGAGCTCAATTTCGATCGATGATCACGGTTCTCGGCCGGTCTGCTGCTCGTCTCCTGCGTTAAGGCAGGACCGAATAGGCCACGCACCAAGGTGGCGCCTCTTATACTTTTGGTTCTGTCCATTAGTAATTTTTATTTCAAATTATGGTGAATGAAAAAAAAAATTTATTGTCATTTGTAATTGTTAACAATGATTTGAATCTTATATTATCTCCATATTAATAAATAGGACCTGCCCTGCCTCAACGAAGGAGACGAGCAGCAGACCGGCCGAGAACCGTGATCGTCGATTAAAATTGAGCTCAGATACGATTGAACCTTTTTAATCATATCTCGGGCACCCATGAAGATTTTTCAAGTTTTCTCGGCTAAAATTAAAGATAAGATTTCAGGCTCCATGTCGTATAATTTTCAGGTTTTTGAAAAAATTTTCCTAGGTCGTGCTAAAAGTTGAATTTGAGGTGGAAAATTTGAGAAAATCTTGAATTTCTTTTTTGAACTTCTCAAGTGCTGTACTATTTCCAGAAGGTCAAAAAAATATTTGCTGGACACCAATAGACGTGGAATTTCATGAGATTTTCAACTGTTTTTTAAAAAATGTCCTATCTTTTTTTTTCACACGAGTCGTGCGCACAATTTCCGACGGTAGTGTAAGCAGGAATCATCTCATGAATCATCCTACCCATTCGATTTAGACGAAGGAAAAATATTTCTATATCGATTGGCTAAAAGACCATCATCAGAATTGAGAAAAAGACTCAATAAATTTTATGAGGAACAAAAAGAGGACAGCATCATGCAGCAGAGATGGAGAGACATAAAAGAAGGCAAAGAAAAAAAATTTAAGATAACAAACGATCTCATTTACTCAACAAAAAAAAACTGGAAAAAACTGTGCATCACGAGGGGCCTAATTGACAACATAATCGATGAATGCCATGAACTCTACGCACATGTAGGGGCTCAAAGGGTGCCCAGAATGTTAAACGAATACTTCTACTATCTACATCTCGCTAAACTGATTAGGAAACGGCTGTCAATATGTGACGACTGTCAAAAGAATAAAGTAACCAGCCAGACGTGCTACGCCGAAATGCAAAATTACACCCCAAAGAAACCTGGAAAAACTCTTTCACTAGACTTCTACAGGCCACCCCTGGCATCCGAAGGAGGATATAAATACATAATATCAACGAACGACGCATTCAGCAAGTACGTGAGACTTCATCCACTAAGAAGAAGCACGGCAAAAGCAGCAATAGGACAAATTTTTAAAGACTGTATTTCGAAGCTGTGAAAGCAAAAAAAAATCGTCACTGACCATGGCACACAATTCACAGGAGAGAGATGGTTGAAAAAACTAAAAGAAGAAAACATACAAGCAGTGTTCTCATCAATCAGACACCCACAGAGCAACATAGTAGAGAGAATTTATCGACAACTATCCAGATTCTTCAGAACTCTAGTTGGAGGACAGCATAATTCGTGGTATTCCTGTTTGAAAATCATTGAAAATTGTATGAATGAGACCCACCATGAAACCAATAAGTTTACATTAGAAATCCACTTGAATAAAACGCCAAAAAGAGCCTGGGAAACATGGCTGAACTAACCTCCACACTTACCACACATGGACATGTGGGAGAAAAAGTCCTAATAAAGTTACTCAATCAATCAGATAAAAGCAAGACAATCTCGGCCAAATTCCTACAAATATATGACGGGCCATTTGCATTAAAAAAAGAAATAACACCTCGAACGTTTATCCTATGGGGCCCTGAAAAATAAGTAGGAAAAGGAATGTACCGCACACAGGATCTGAAAAAGGTACACGCCAAGAGAGGAACGCAACAGCAATTAACGAAAAAGCGTGAAATTGAAATTGTAAAAAGATTAGGAATTAAGGCAAAAGCCAACGTAAGAATAAAATGTAAAAATAGAACTAGAACATAAGCACATATTCAAGAATTACACTAAACCGAAATTTAGTATAAAGTAAAGAAAATATTGAAATAAGGTGATTAGTAAATAGTATTAAAATAAGCGGGACAAAAGTAAGTCGAAATGAAGTTAAACACAATTAGAAATATAAGGAAGGCATGATGAGCCAAAAAGTTTAAAATAGAGTTGATATAAGCGAGACAAAAATTAGTCGAAATTAGGTAAAATATAAGTAGAAAAATAAGGAAGGCAAAATGAGTCAGAAAATATAAAATATGGTTAAAATAGGGAAGGCAAAATGAGCCAAGTAGTAATGAACAAAAGAAAAATAAAAGCAAGATATACAAAACAAAAAAAATAAAAAAAAGTATAAAGAAAACCACAAAAAGATAGGGGATTAAGAAACTAAAACTGTAGTTAGAAAATAAAGAAACTAAAACTGTATGTAGAAAATAAGCGTATATAGACTAAGCACGTGCTAAATCGCCGACAAAATAAATAAGAATCATAATCATAAGACAGAAATCACTAATGCGAAATTAGAGAAGGAAACACTGAGTAGAAAAAGAAAAACCAGAAAAACACGTAGCGATTAACAATAAAAGGTAAAATTATATAAATAAATTATTAAACTATACATAAAGAAACCAAAATTTAAACTTCCCTAATTCCAATAAAAATACACAAACACGCAACACATAAAACAGAGAGCAATTTTAATGTATGTGCAGACAAGCAGAGGAACGAACGAAAAATGGACGGACACAGACTAATAGAACTAAAAGACCAAGGGGCACAAGCAAAAGCAAGACTCATACAAGGAAACTCCTCATACGCCAGAAACAAAACCGTTACCAACCATATATCTCAACCGATTCAACACAAAACATACAAATCCACAACCATAAAAATAGCCACCAATAACGAAATGATACAAGCCCCAACATACGGATTGGGAAAATGCCTAGGAACAATTCACGTAAGAAAAACAAAACAAAAACTAACTGCAACACAGAACAACGAAGGACCAGCAAAACAAGACAGCACAACTCAGGACGTACAAACGGAAGAAGGAACATACAAACAAACGATTGGAGGAAAATACTACTCAACGATCATAGGAGGATGCTCATATCAGCTTGAGGATGAATATGAGAAATAGAATAAAAGCTAACTAGAAGTTGAATAATCAAAATATAGAATAAAAACAAATCTTAATAAAATTCTTCTCAAAACATTTATTTGAGATGGGCATTGGTACCCGCGCTCATGAGGAAATTTTTTTTCGATTCAACGTATAGAGTAGTCACTCCTACAGGCAGCACCCGGCTGCACTCTCACAACATCAAAATCAATTCTCTGCAATTCAAATTTATAATACTCTACGCGCTAAGGAAAATTAGAAAATATTTAATAAATTGGAAAATTTCCTAATTGGGGGGGGGGGGGCAATGAGACGGTTCAAACCGTCACCGCGCCAGCTAAAAGAAGCAAATAATTATAGACCAGATATATGTCAGCTGACTTGCTGAAAATCGATAAACTCGCGTCATCAGCTGTGTACGATAAGGAGAAAAGTGACAGCGATAAGAAATAGAAAGATAACAACAAGAAATTCAGGTTCAAGTGATCTGGGTCACTAAGGCAAGCGGACATGGTCGTGGCTAGGAGTGGGCATTGTGGGGCAATGCCCTACCTTGAAATACCAATGCCCTACTTAAAAAAATACAATTTACCTGATCAGATCAAGTAAAATTTTTACTTTCGCCCTACCTGTAACCACCGCTGCCCTACCTTAAGTTCAACTCTAGCTACGGCCCTGCAAGCGGAAAATCGATAAACGCGTGCACAACCAGACCCCCAAGAGTAGGGAAACCAGCGGGACAAACATACATGGGGCCACTCGATCGATACGGCGCGAATGAAACGACACTTGCGATCCAACCCCAGCCGGAGAACGCAGTTCGAAACGTGGCCAGAATAGCTGCAATCTAATCGAACTTGACGCTGTCGAAAACTCTCACCGTGATGCATAATAGTCAATGCATCAATATCCAGGAGATCTAACGCAGGTTTTTATTTTAGAAATTTTTTTACCGCTCATTATTGGTTCCTCTCAATAAATTAAATTCTGGCTTACTCAAATTCATAATATGGAGGGTTAACTTATGACTTGCCGGAGCAAAGATTTTCTTTCAACCGGGCTCAAACCCGGAAATTGAAAACCGATACTCCCAAAGGCGGCAAATAAGTGAACCGGCTTCCCTCAGTGGAATTGGGTGCCCTTAAAACTTTTCATTTTAATTTATAGAATTTAACACCTGCAAGTCATGGCGGACTTCTCAACCAGGTTAAGACCTGGAAACTAGACCGCCTGATGTCCGAGATTTAAATTCTGACGAGATTAAAATGGGATAACAAGATCAACCGAGTCAAAATTAAATTAGAATCTTAAAAAGTAGAATTTCGAATCTCTGTGAGTCCTGAGCCCACGTTCAATTCAGAAACAAAGTAAGAAGCCAGGAGAATTAAGCTGAATTTTAATTCCACATTGCACCTGGATGGGTCAAAATGATGCATAATTCATAAACAGTGAAAGAGAACAGAGCGACTTTAAAAATTAAATGAAAGCTCCTGGATACTTTGGGGAGGAAGGTGTAACATAACTGTTACCATAATGCGGGACTCAGCACGACCCTGCACGAAAAGGTTACCGGACCGCACACGACTCGGAACGGAATCCCCCGAGGGGACCCGAAGTTCCGAGCCACCGCTCAGTAGCAGATCAGACTTGGCTCGCTCGCCTTCCAAACAACTACTTTTGCTAGTGTCTGTGTCTCGCGCTCCCACCACGCCTCCTCGGCCAGGTCGCAGACCAGGAAGTGGATCGCCTCCTTGAGGAACCTTCGTCGTGCCGCCGCCTACGTGGACTCCTCTTTTGATTGCCAGCTCCCCACCACGGACTGGCGGTCCCCTAATTGTAAGTGGTAATAAACGCCTCTCTGTTTAGATACCATGCTCTTTATTGTGTCTCAACCCTCACTCTCGGCTTTCCAATCTCCCAATTTCCCCCCTCGGCATTACCTCCGTAATAAAGGATATTTGCTTAATTAAAGTTTACAGATTATTATAAGGATTAATTAGGGTTATAACTATCTAGAGAATCAGGCGAATAAACATACGCAATTCCTATCCGCGCTCAAGTGAATCCACATTTCTGCCGAATTGTTATGGTCATTGGTTCATTGATAGGTTAAAAAGTTGAATCTTAACGGAATCCAATTAAATTGCATCGAATCTTTGGCTTTTGTAGAAATCAGGTCACAGGAAAATTTCATTTCGCGAGAATTTTTGGCTGCAAACTATTTTAGAATTCGGAACTTGCGCATCCTGAAAAGCACCGTCACTTATGCAGATGGGAATAACAACCTAATCCTAATTCCCAGTGTTTCCTCAATTGTAATTTTCCAAAAAAGGGTGGTAAGGGCTAGCTTTAATGTCCTCCCAACGCTGAATCGTGTTTGTGCAATTGGACTTCAATTTTTGAACAGGCTTAATTACAAGCAAATAAAGCGACTCCTTTTATGAACGGACATGGTTTCATAAAAGACGTTTAAAATGCGACAATCATATTAAGGATAAAATAAAATCGAACTTTCCGTGGGCTAAAATTAGTTTTCAAGATGCCCGAATCTATAATGGTATTGAAGAAAATGTGGCCCAAAAATTATACAGTCAAATCAAATTGAAATAAAGAATACTCTTGCGTGCGATCTCAGTAACCGTCAATTGAGCAATGTTGCAAGTTTGTAATCAGGATATGAAGAAGATTAGCTTAATCGTAATGTCTGAATATAGGCTGCGGTTACCAAAGTACAAGTACATAATGTCGATAACTTTATATTTCGATAATGCTAATATCAAATGGAAAACAACAATTGATTTATTCAACATGCGATAACTTATCTGAATCATCCTCTCAAGTTATTCGCATAGTATTTATTTATAATATAAGCGATTTTAAAAATTTCTAGATTAGACCGTGTACGTTTCAGACAAAAAAATGGTTAATCGAATTGAATTCGAATGGGTTGGAACCAATTTCTTGATCCAGAATTTTTTCAAAATTTTTAGCAGATGGAGTGTTATCAGGTGAATGAATAAATTTTTAAAGTATTCTCTCATTATTATTACTATTAATAGTGAGAAGGAAGTCAGTTTTTTTGTTACGTCACATTTGTGAAATTCCATGTACAAATTTAAAACGAAATAAAAAAATCAATTGACATTCATCTGTTTTATTAAGTGGAAAAATCAATTTAGCCATTTTATTTTTCTTCATAAATTGTTTGTGTTGGTACAGTTGGTGGCAGCATATAATTGCGTAAGGGAATTGAGGAAAGCTTCTGATCCACAGGTTCACGTGTATCATACAAGCTTGGTGCTTGAAATATGATGCCTAATGTTCCACCAATGCATGCCAAAGTGAATATCCACAGAAAAAATCTGTCAAGAACCATAGCTACGAATTTCCAATCTTCTATCACCTGTGAATTAAAAGAAAACTTCATTGAATAACAAAACTATCAAGTGTGAAATAAATTAATATTAAACCTCTTTTTAATTTCGGTCTTTGAAATGTGGTTACAAAATGACACAAGATCGGGACGTTAGTAAAAATTTTCGCACTGAAAATGTTAATCAACATATAAGATAGTAAACTGCCAGAACTTAATTTAGCGGTTGAAGAAGTGAATTCTTTAAATTCGATGTTAAAGTAAGCTACAAAAGTTACAGAAAACGATAAAACCAATTTCCTTGCGATTCTCATCATCATGCTAATACTTTTACAGAATAATAGTTATTTTCTGAAAAAATATAATAAATAACATTTAAAAAAGAAAATTATTTATAATAATTGAGGCTATTGAAGGAAAAAAAGCACAGGTGCCAGCCTGACATTTCGAGAAAACCGAATTCAAAGTTTTTCTGAAAGTAGTAATGAATGAAGAGAACACACGCAAGATTCGCAATAGTGAATCGCAACCACTAGTTGTTGGTTCAACATCACAAGTAAGATTATAACAACAATTAAAATAATATATTTTTCTTTTAACGCACGCGCGGAGTGTTTGCTTTTCGAGGTATGTATAATAGAATCCTTTGTAAAAATTTTTCCGGGAATTTCTCGGGAGTCCAGCAGGATTCTGCCGAGAGTCGAGCGTGAAACCCTCGGAACGTCTAATCCGTACACCACATGTATAAAATACATATTCTCCGAAGAACAGAGATGTGCAAGGCGTGGAACCGGACCGATATTTTCGGGTCCAGATCCAGCAGTTTGCTTTGGCAGACCCGATCTGACAATTTTTGTCCCGGTCAACAAAGAATGTTTTAAGCTTTTAAGACGGAGGGGTTAGAGAGGTGAAAAAATTGTCCAAAAAAAGCTTGACGTGATTTAAGGTCAGATTTTATTTAAATTTATAATTTGAAAATATGACGTAATCGTGTCAAAGAACCTCCCACCCTCCCTAAGTGATCATCCGTGATATTTTCGCTGCCTCAACCCGCTTCTACGGCAAAGTGATATGTGAACGCACCCTTATACGATTTCTCAAGGCTTCACCACATTCTTCATTTTTGTGAGATCAGGGTGGGAGGGAGGGAGAGAGAGAGAAAGACTAAGTAAATTCATCTCTATTTCATTGCACTGTTTTGGATAGCTCCTAATTAGCAGACTGGAAAAGAGTGCGTCAAGACCATTTGCCTACTGACAGACTTGCGCGTACAATACGATTTTTTGAATTGTGTGTGTATCGGTTTTGCCTCAACTGAATACAAAATAAGGAAAAACGAATCATCTGATATCTACTGAACAATAATGACACCAAACGTGTATCATAACACAAACATTTAAACTCACAAGCGTTAGATTGAGTGTTTGAATCTGAGCAAGCCAAATGTGATTTTTTTAAATTCGATAGCTATTTTAGTCGTTCGCGTTACCACGCACTGAAACTGTTTCGAACAAAATACTGCCACACAAATAAAAGAAAAGGTCAGGTACTTTTTCGGAGACCATTTTATTCCTATGTATTTTGAGATGCTGAATGCGAATTGGAAGTCAAAATAGCACTTTATCCGATAAGTTTTGGACATGACCTTAAAAAACGATGTCAAGCCTCTGAATTCAATAATTTAGTAAAATCAGTGATATTATACTGAAAATTCTGTGAAGTAACCTCAAAACAAAATTGTTTAAGCAACCAAATGTGGGCCAGTATTGTATATTAATTGATTTTGAGTCGTCGAACTCAGTTTTCAAGTCTGATCAGCATAAGAACGAAAAAATCTTAGATGTTAACTTCAAAAACATGTTACAACGGTAATTTGCTTGGAAAGTCTTCCTCATAATATTTGTCGGAAAAAAATTTATTTCCATTTTTGAAAACTATGTGTTCTGAGCCTTTTGTTTAATGATACATGTATGAATCGTCGGACTTAGGTCTATTTATTTGCAGTAATCCAATTTACTTAACAATTCAGTATCAAAATCTGCTGCTGCACTAGGTACTGGAGGTAGATACTGGGATGTGTAGAATTATTTGCCTACCAGCTCAGTCAGTAATGAAGTCAGAGAAGGGGCTCTACCCTACAGGAGGCGTTAGGGTATGAGAATGAAGCTGTCCAAATTGGAAAAAAGTGGTCTCGAGAATGGTTGATAGTTTCAAAAAATGGAAATCCATCAAGATATTAAGGTAATGGAACAATGGTAGAAAGGAAAACGGGATAAAAAAATGATAGCTGACTATTGTTGGGTGTTGAAAGAAGTTGCACCTCAAAAAAAGTATGAAGAAGAATATGCCACTACGAAGGTCTTTTGAGTACAAAAGAGTGAGTTATAATAAAAAATCAGCTGTTTTTTCACGCAACCGCAGAAGACTCACTCTCATTTGACCTACGAATTGGATTAAATGCCTCGAAATACATTATAATTTAACTTCGTCCTGAAAAGTGTTCCTCAAACAATTTTGTTTTGAGGTTATGTTACGCATATTTTACCTGCCACTGGTCGAAAAGAACAGAAGTTTTGCAGATGCATCGGCGTTATGCCGTAAGTACACTATGTGTCCGAACTCGGACGTGCCTAAAAACATGTGCAGTTTTATTTCTCCTTTGGGTAAAGGGTAGCTAAAACTTTCGGCTAAGAATTGAAATTCCAAACCGTCAAATATAATTCGCTCTATTGAAAGTAAGTGCATAGAAGAACCTTCACGTACAACTATATTTTCTGTGAAAGTCCTATCCGAAATATTAGCTGGCGCCTCCATACCGCGGAAGGGGTTTTTTTAGATAAATATTCTGAGGAAAAGTTCTTTCACGGGTCGAGAATCTCTTTGGACTACCTAGAGCAATCTCTCACTCTTCGAAGCAAATCGCAGCCAAGCATAAAAAGAGCTGCCAAAAATCATTGATCATTATCATTAACCAAATCCATCCAGCCGATTGATCTCAAATTTTAATGAGAAGTCTGTATACAATTTATTGATATATTGTGAGAATTTTTGATATCCTGAAAAATTTGTTATAGTTCACGTATTCAGTCTAAAAAATGGAAATTCAGAGGTCACATAGATGATAAAATTTTAAGATTTATTCAAGATATCAAAAATTCTTAGAAATACCTTTATCGTCGATATGATTCTACAGACTTCTCAATAAAATTGGATGTCAATCCGATGAATAGATTAGACCACAGAGGTGAGCACAGATGAACAATTAAATATTTTTACAATCATTCAAGAATAAGGAATTTTTAATTCAAACTTTTTACCTAATACTTGACATGAACCTGAATGGCAACATATTCTTGATATGTATTTTAGGAAAGCACGATATTCTAATCAATGTTTTAGCATGTGCTTACCACTGCAGCCCATTATATCCAAACGATTGAGACCAAATGTTAATTAGATGTCAGTAGCAATATATTTCCGATATAAATCGCAAGAGTTTCTGATATCTTGAATTATTTGTAAGAATTGGAATATTTAATGTAAAAAGGAAAATTCGTAGATGACATTGTTAGGTGCAAATCATGTAATTAATTGAAGGATATCATATTAGTAGCTTATATTATTGAATTAGTTACATGATCTTACAGGACCCCACTAAGAGCAACCGCCATCTAAAAATAACACCGGCACCCAGTAGAACTGCGGTGAATCACTCCTATGGCCACGTCTCACGACCGTGGCATGGGTGGCCACAGGGCACAACGAAATCACAACGACAGGCCGGTAAAACCTTCTTGTGTCTGGGGGACATGAAGCAACCCAAGGAAGACAGCTTTCTGCATCTATCTCGCAAGTGACTTGGCATAGTTTTGGCTTGCGTTTATGGCTTTGCAGTTACGAACCAGTAATAGTTTCGCACCTCCAAGAACACTGATCAGAAGGATAATTACTTCTACCGAATATTTTTGATACATCCGTTGCAGCTCCCTCTTCAGGTCTTGCTACCACTCCACCTATTCCCACTCCTTGGCAGTGAACTTGTAGTCGGCCGGAGCCGAGAATTGGATCACGAATATAGTTGGCTTCTCGAAGTCTTGGAGAACGATGTCAGGCCTCCAGTGTGCAACGGAGACTGCTATCCGAAAATCGTATTACCAGAAAATTTGGCACTACTCGTTTTGGACAATTGACCCTATCTCCCTTGGGACGTTCGGCAGGGCAAGGTCGTGGCCAACACCGTAAGAGCGACAAAGATGGTAATAAAGCACTTTCAGGGCCGCATTAAGTCTGTAGATAAACGTCGTTCCCGCATGGGTGAACACCCCGATATTATGTGTTCTAAGTATTCAGCGTGTACATGACACGCACTGCACCCATCGCTGGGAACTTCTGGAAATAAAATACGGTCACGGTATACTAAGGTGTAATTTATACCGTTCCGGAATGCAAAAATGAAGCCCTCTGAACCTGAATTAAGTCCAGATGATCTGTGGAAAACAAAAATTTGCTCCTTCGACAAAAACTTATTTCCTACATTTCTGTGAAATTTTCCGTGCATATTCTTGTTTAGTAGCTGCTGGCGGAATTTTTCAACCTCTACTTTCTTTACTTCGGCATTTCAAAGTAGATCATCTGGATGAAGTAACGCACATTCCTCACTTCTGATGGTAAAATTAAGGCCAAGGTTCTCGGCCGCCTGCTCCGCGGCTTTGTAAAGTTAAGCTCCTTTGTCAATCATCTCGTGTTTCCTAACTATTTTTAGGAGAGGATCCTGTCATTTGCAATGATGGAAGCTATACTCAGAACAATTCGGTTATGAAGACATGAAAGATTCAGAAGTCCGCGGCTGTCTTGACGGCGTGAGATGTATAATCGTGGAACGAACGAATTGATAAGTAAGCTCTTATGCATATGCATCATCTTACGCGTAGCGATATCACGGACCATAAGCTTGTTCTTCGTCCCTTGAACTACCCCAAACCAGTAAAGTAGAACTAGGACGGCAAGCATATTAGCCGCACATATTTTATTCAACGCCAAATGATTTAAAGACCAAATCTATCAAAGAAGATGTTTGTATCTGCTTCGGAGAGACACCTTCACTGATGTTATGTCTTGAATGCGGCTTCGAGGCACGTCCAGATATGTATAGTTCTCTCCAGTGCCAAGATGTCTACTAACACTGTAACGTTTCTTGATTATTATTATAGTTAACATGTATTCTCTTGATGATAATATTCAGTATCCCCAACAATTTTATAGATTGTTTTTGTAAGGCTATAATTTTATTGGAATATATCCATTTTTATTTGGGTTTCTCAAAGGCGGAATCACGATATTCACGCGCTTCCTATATTTTATTTAAATACAGTGAACAAAGTAATTGTTCCGAAACGTAGTAAATAGACTCATGGTTCTTCTGTGGAGGTCACGAGAGCTAACTATTTCACCTCTAAAACAAATAAGGAGAAAGTTTCAATTCCGAGGCTATTTACGAAACCTAAGAACCTGTAAGAAATTGCCTTTTCTTAGTAAGAAGTGACAATCATTGATTATTTAAATAAGTTTATTAAATTATTAAATAAGTTAAAAAAATCATTTTGAACTTTCTAGACTTTAAGGCAAGACTAATTTTTGAGGCCAGGGTGCTGTGGAAACTACACCCAAGAAACAAGAATAAGACGTGTATTTATTTTTAAAAAGAGTATTCGAAAGAAAAGGCTCTCATCAATGCACCTCTCACGAGCCCTAGGGGAAACGAACCTTTACGGAGGAACGAAAGACGAACAAGGATTTGAACGATTCCCCAAATAAAGAAATAATGTTGGCAGGTCATGAGCTCATCGAAACGATCTCAAAGAAAGCCTCGCATTAATTCAGTATCAGGTACAGGAAAACTCTCGTTTCGCAAGAATTAACATTCTAAAACGCTGATGATTTTATATTAAATTTATTAGATTTAAAAGGTAGCAAGTAGCACACGTCACCTCGCTACTAGTACCTTCCAAAAATTATCAGTTTACTTACTTAAATTCTGCGTAGATACTGGTATTCCACTACGAGTATATGTAACACTACTACCCACCGACTGCCTTTCTTGGAAGCAGATATTCAAATACGCGAACTCTCTAAGAGTCTTGGACCTCGAGTGATCAGACGAAGCAGACCGCTCTCCGGCTGAACTGCCGGTTTGTGCCAGCCGAGGGTGCTATGCCGTGATTGGATGGCGCTCCCCACTCTATGCTACGAAAACGGGTCTTCGTTTTCTTTGCTTTGGGCGGATATTCGGCGCGCGGGATGGTTTCTTAGACGAAGCTATACTATAGTATATTGATGAAAGACTGTATATTCTTCCGCAACGTGAACACGACTTGCTCATAAGAACGGTAGAGTATACCTACACGTTACAACACTTATATCCGCAAGCTCAGGATCTTAGTGAATGCCAATAATCTTTCCTTTCTTCAGATAAATCTTTGCACACTTGTCCAATCCAAGGTTCATACCAATTTCTTCTGTGTACTTCTTGACGATATTCAGAGCAAGTTGAAGTTTGCTTGCCCCAGAAGCATAGATTTTCAGTTCATCCATATAAAGTACATGAGTGACCTGATGCTCTCGGTGATTAGTGTCGCCGCAGGGGCATCCAGGAGAATTTCGTAGTACGAGAGATAGAGGCAGAAGTGTGATGCAAAAGAGCAGTGGGCTCATGGAATCGCTCTGAAAGACGACCCTCTGGAAGGTGACGTTGTTTGTTGTCACGCGATAATTTCAAGATGAGATAGTGAATGTAGTGTTCCAAAGAGAAGTAGGTGCAGAAGGACTGCTGCGTCTTTGCAGACGCACCTGTCAATTAGCAGGGTCTCTCGGCAGTCTGCTTCACCTTTTTGCGACCCACGTTGTTCTACATCTCTCTCCACACAGACTCAATTCTTCGAACAATCAATATGAAAATCAATATGATCTGAATATGCAAGACAGATGTTGGTGGGTCTTCGTGCCCCTGAGTGTTTTTTCATCTTTTCAGCAGTGATTGATGGACATTCCTCCTAAGATGTTATGAGGTTGTCGCCAAACTCCTTGAAGCGGATGATATTGTCAGTATCTCGTTTCAACTCCAGTGTTTTTGGGAGATTGTATACCTCTCTCCAAAAGACTCCACCTAGTAGGGCATTGGTGGATTTTTGACAGAATTTGGGAGATCGCTGAAGAGGCCCAATGGGTCAGCGAGGAACTGTTGATACTCCCTAACCCATCTCTCCCTCTTCTGTATTCTCCTTCTTGCATCAGACAACACCCGTATTTTGTCAACAATATGCTGCTTGATTGTCACAAGCTTTTACTTGTTCAGTGTGTGTTTGTGGATCCTAAGTTCTTGTGCGAACTTTCGAATCCTTTTCGTGAACGGTCTACCAGATGTTATGTAGTCAATCACACACTGAACAAGGGACGCATGTTGTCTTGCTCATCGAATCTTCTTATTCAGTTGATGTAAGCGTCTTTTCATCCTTCGATCCATCGTCGGTTTGAGCCGTCGATCTGAGTCAGCCAAAGCTCTTGCAGCACCATAAAATGAACAGTTGATGGTCCAGATGTCGGACTTCTCCGAGATATCCTCACGGAGGGAGGAATATATTTCAGCAAGACCTTGGGGCTCAGAAGGAACCTGCATGTCGATGTTTCTCCTTGTCCTGAAATCGCGATCACCTTTCAAAAGGTGCCTGCTTTTCGCGGTTGACCCTAATGTAGCTTTCTCATCTTTGTCTGCAGCTTGTTCCAGCAGCGGTTGAGGAAGCGCTGCAGGTACGTATCCACATTTTAATAGGTGGGGCATAATGCTGGCATCGTAGCAGTCTAGCAAGTCTAACGTTCGATCGTGTTGAACCGCATCTAAAACTTGTTGGTAGTTTGGTGGTGTAATTGTTGTTCCCACATGCAGCAAGGGAAAGTGTTCTTTCGTCTTTGTGAAGCCCCGCATGCAAGGATAAAGTAGCATACTCTCAGAGGTCTCCCGGTATCCCAGATTCACCGCTTAAGATACCTCACCCAGGTGACATTCAGTTTTCAGCAAGGTTGTGACGCCTCCGCTTAGGGATTATTCCTTTAGGAACATCCCTGGATAATCACCCAGAAATACCCAAAGCTCCTGCACGTTTTGCATCAGTCATTGCGAAATTAGTGTACCTACCTCTCGAAAAATGGATATATACGTGGATAGCTTCCCCAACCGCTGCCTGAAAAAGCTGCAGACGAAGATAATATAAACCGCGGAAAGCAGGCACCTTCTGAGAAATGATCGCGCTTTCAGTACAAGGAGGAACACTGACATGCATGTGCTGCCTGAACCACCAGATCTGGTTGAAATGGATGCCTCCCTTCGTGAGAATATCTCGGAGGTAGACGACCTCTACGCCATCAATTTTTCAGTTTATGCTGCAGCGAGAGCTTTGGCTGATTCGAATAGAAGGCTAAAACCGACGATGGCTCAAAAGACCAAAGGACGCTTGCATCAACTAAACATGAAGGTTAGTTGTGCAAAACAGAATGCGTTCCGTGTTTAGTGTGCGATCGACTACATAACATCTGGGAGAATTGACAGTTTCTCGCTGACCCATCGCGTGTCTTCATCAATCTCCGCGTTTCTGTCAAAAACCCACCAAAGCCCAAAGAGCTAGAGACTTTTTGTTGAGAGGTATATGTAGAAGATCCTGAAAACACTGTAGATGAATGACTCACGACATCTGAGGAGAAATGCCAGTCAATCACTGCCGAAGACATGAAAAAAGCACGTATGGGCACGAAGAACTTTTCCGCTGCAGGACCAGATGGCATCAAAAACTTCTAGTGGAAAATGTTCACTTCTACACACCATCATCTGGCCCGCATATTCACATAATATATCATCATTCGGAATCGCCAATTCCGCAGTGGCTGTTGTTAGGACGCAACATACTACTACCGAAAAAAGGGGACTTGTCCAACTTAGTGAATTACAGCCCAATAACTTTTTTGAACACGCTGTATAAGATCTTTACAGCTCTCCTAAACGTAGGATTTTTAAAATAATTAAGCCTTTGTGGAGAGAGATGTACGAACAACGTGAATTAGAAAACTCAATTTACTATTTCATCTGAAAATTGTCGTGTGACAACGAGCAACGTTAGCTTCTAGAGAAGCGTCTTTCAGGGCGATACAATCAGCCCTCTGCCTTTTTGTGTCACACTTCTGCCTCTATATCTTGCTCTGCGCAATTCTTCTGGATTCCTCTACGGCGACACTAATCACCGCGAGCATAAGATTACTTATGTATTTTATATGCATGACCTAAAGATCTACCCTTCTGATGCATGCCAACTTAAACTGGTTCTACATATCGTTAAGGGTTACACAGAATTGATTGGCGTGAACTTTGGATTTGACGAGTGTCCCCAGATTAATTTGAAGCGAGAAAAGATTACCAGCGTTCCGGGGACCTTAGACTTGTGCAAATAAGTGTTATTTGACACCTCGACACTAGAGAGACCTATACATACCTGGGTGTGCCTCAAAGCTGCATTCAGGGCGTAACATCAGTGATGGAGTTAAAGCAGATATAAGCATCATCTTCGACAGATTATTTCTTTTAATCTGTCAACGTTGAACAAGGTATCTGAGACTAACATGCTTGCATAGGAGCTTGCGTGCAAGTTCGTTCCTTCCGCGATTATACATCTCAAGCCGTAAAGGCGGAAGCGAAATTCAGAATCTCCAATATCTTTATAACTGAATTGTTCTGAGTACAGCTTACGCCGTGGAGTAGGTGGCCGAGAAGCTTGACCTGAATTTTAAGATCAGAAGTGAGGAAAGTGAATCACTCCATCTAGACGCCTCACTTCTAAAAGCAGAAGTAAAGAAAGTAGAGGTTGAAAAATACTGTGACCGCATTTTATGTCAAGACGTTCCCAGCGACAGTTGCAGATCGTGTCATGCATACGTTGAGTAGCTAGAACACATACTACCCGCGTGTCCAATCACGCGGGAACCACGTATCTCTATATACATAATACGGCTCTCAGAGTGCTCAATCGCCATCTTTGTCGCTTTCGCGGTGTTGGGCTCGACCCTGCCCTGCTAAACTCTTCGAGGGATATAGAGTCAATTGTTGGAAATGAGAAGTGCCGTATTTTCTGGAACTGAGATTTTCGGGCTGCAGTCTCCATTCCACTGTCGAGGAGAAGCAAAAGGCGGAGACGCATCAGGACTCTAAAAAGGAGCTGCAACGACTGCACCCAAAATATTCGGTAAAAGTAATTGTCCTTGTGACCGGTGCACACGGAGATGCGAAGCTGTCACTGCTTCTTAACATCGAAGCCATACCCGCGTGCCAAAAATATGCCATGGCACTTGCGAGATGGATGCAGGCAGCTGTCATGCTTGGGTCACTGCGTGTCCTCAAGACAACCTAGGGTTTCGCCGCCTGTCGTTGAGATTTTGTTGTGCCTCATGGCCACCCGTCTAACGTTCGTGAGACGTGGCCACAGGTGTCGGTTCTACTAGGAGCCAGTGTCATTTTAAGATGACAATCGCTCTTTCCTATTAAAAAAAATGTCATTTCCATCTGCAAAATTAGAAATGTTGTGAGGCTTCAAAGTGATGCGTAAATCGCCTAGTTCGACGCGTGCGGACGGCCCGAGAAATCCACTTTCACCACTTTCTACACAGAACAAGTAGATCTGCATCGGGACAATGCACCTGCGCAACCGCGTTCGTTACGCCTGAGAATTGGACAAAAATAATATCAACATCAACCTGTTCCCCAAATTGAAAAATATCATGCGAGGTGAACATTTTGAGGATTTAAGGATGTTAATACCATGAAACGAGAAACTACGCAGCTCCTGAAAGGACTGACAAAGGAGGACATGCAGCACTGCTTTCAAGAATGGAAGAAACGTTGGACCAAGTATATTCTGTCAGTGGGAGAAAATTAGAAATTATTATAAATTAAAATAGAAATAAAAGAGAAATTAAAGAATATATTAGAAATTAGAAAATTAGATATTTGGTGAGCTCAGTCCACGATTTTTTTGTCCACACCTCGTATGTAGCCACCCTTTCCATTGTAAATCGAAATTGAATAATGGTACCTTTAAACTGAATTCAAGAATAAATCAAGGTAATATATATATATATCCTTAGGAAAAGGGGTTATATAAGCGGAGTGCCTACTCAACCGCATCCAGAACAAGCCGGCAACAGAGAAAGAGAAGCGACACTGAGACCAACCGCGAACAGGCATCCAATAGAGGAAGAACGATGCTTCAGGACCCGGAGAAACATCAACATTCAGGTTTCTCCCAAGCCTAAAGATCTGACTGAATTGGATGATGAACTTCGTGGAGATTTTTCCGAAGAATCCGACCTCTGGACTATCAGTTGTGGTGTGTACAATGCAGTGAGAACTTTGGCAGATGCAAGCCGTAAAACAAAACCAACGGTTGATCATAAGACCAAAAGAAGAATGCATCAACTCAGGACAAAGGTAGGCTGGGCTAGACAGTACGCGTCCCGCATTCAGTGTGTGATTGACTAAATAACATCTGGCAGGAATTTCACTGCCAAGGTTCGACGGTTCGCGCGCGAACTGCGGATCCGTCATCACACAATCAACAAATCAAAGCTAATGACCATCAGACAGCATATTGTTGACAGAATACGAATACTATCTAACGCTAGGAGAAGTCTAGACTGGAGAGAGAGGTGGGTCAGAGAAAATCAACAATTTTCATCTGATCCATCTAAACTCTTCGAAGACCCTCCAATTACTGTCGACCATCCGCCCAAACCAGAGAAGGTCGAAGCATTTTGGAGAGAAGTCTACGAGGTCCAGCATCCACTTCAAGAAGACTCAAAGAACATAAATAGCTTCAAGGAGCTGTGCAATGCCCTCATAACACCTGAGGAAGAATTCCCACCTATTACTACCGAGGAGGTGAAAAACGTATTAAAAGGCATGAAGAACTTTCCCGCTCCGGGACCAGATGGTATCAAGACCTTCTGGTGGAAGAAGTTTCCTTCAACCCACCAGCATCTGGCCCGAATTTTCACCTCATATCTAAAGTCGGAAGAGCCTATTCCGGAGTGGTTGGTGGAAGGGCGCACAGTGCTCCTGCCTAAGACGGGCAACTTAACTGACCCTAAGAATTACAGGCCAATAACTTGTCTGAACACACTGTATAAGATCTTCACAGCCATCCTAAATGATAGGATTCTTCGGACAATTGAACCTGTGTGGCGAGAGATGTATGAACAACGTGGCTCGAAGAAAGGCGTAGCAGGATGTCGGGAGAACCTGCTCATCGATAGATGTGTCTGTAAAGATGCAGCATCCTATCAACGATCTCTATCGATGGCCTGGATAGATTACCGAAAAGCTTTTGATTCAACCTCCCATAGACTTATCATCCGTCTGTTGGAAAGCTTGAAGGTTTATCCACACATCGTGAGATGCATAAAGAGATTAATGCCGCTTTGGAAAACCAGATTTAACATCTTATCTGGAAAATGTCGTGTGATCACTAACAGTATCACCTTTCAGAGAGGTGTATTTCAGGGCGACACCATGAGCCCTCTCCTCTTTTGCCTCACATTATTGCCACTATCTCTCGCACTTCGCCATTCCGAAGGGTACCTCTGTGGCAAACCTGGACATCGAAAGCATAAGGTAACTCATGTATTTTACATGGATGATCTTAAGCTCTATGCTAGAAATCAAGAGAAACTACATCTAGCTCTAAAAGTTGTCACAGAGTATACTCGAAAGATTGGAATGGAGTTCGGGTTAGAGAAATGCGCCAAGGTTAATTTGAAGAAAGGAAAACTTAACGGCATCCTCGAAGATCCTGAACTCGCTGACAGAAGCGCTATACGACACCTTTACGCTGGAGAGACCTATACATACCTGGGCGTGCCACAAAGCCGCATTCAGGACGTAACATCTATAAAGGATACTCTCCGATGCAGATACAAACGTCTCCTCCGACAGATATGGTCTTCCGAACTGTCGGCGAGGAACAAAGTATCTGCAACGAACATGCTTGCCGTCCCAGTAGTACTCTATTCATTTGGAGTAGTTCCATGGACGAAGGACGAGCTCAGATCCCTCGACATCGGGTCCCGAAAAGTTATGCACACGAACAAAAGCATGCACCTTAAGTCTTCTGTTCCACGACTTTACATCTCACGCCGTCAAGGTGGTCGTGGAATACTGAATCTTGAATGTCTTCACAACAGGATTATTCTGGGTACAGCACATATTGTCGCAAATTGACAAGATCCTCTTCTTAAAATGGTCAGAAAACACGAAGAAGTAGGCAAAGGGGCGTTTCTTTACAAAGCAGCAGAAGAGGCTGCTGAAACACTCGGCCTTGACTTCAATATCAGGGGTGAGCGAAATGCATCAAATCTTATCCATCTTGAATACTCACTCCTGAAGGCCCGGATTAAGAAAGCACAGGAGAAAAACTTCCGCGAAGAGCTCCTCGACAAGAAATCATTTTGGCATGTCAGGATGGTGTCATTTCCACTCTAGCATACCGTCGCCACATTTTGAGCCAGGATATTCCCGATGATAGCTGCAGAGCGTGTCATGAACATCCCGAGCATCTAGGACACATACTATCTAGTTGTCCAGCTCATGCGGGAACAACCTACATCCAAAGGCGCAATGCGGCACTGAGAGTGCTTTATTACCATCTCTGTTACTCTTACGGCATTAGCCCAAATACCTCTCCGCTGAACGCCCCTAGAGAAATAGAGTCAATTGTCGAGAATGAGAAGTGCCGCATATATTGGAACTTCATATTCTCGACAATTGTTTCTGTTGCGCACTCGAGGCCTGACATGGTTCTTCTTGACTTTGAGAAACGAACCATGTTCGTTATCGAATTTTCGGCACCAGCGGACAAAAACGTCACAGCGAAGGAGAAAGAAAAGAAAGAAAGGTATAAAGACCTTATGAGGGAGTTGCGACGGTTATACCCGGAATATTCTGTTAAGCTAATCGTCCTGATCATTGGCGCTCTTGGAGGTGCCAAGGTTTCACTTGTTAATAGCCTGAAAAGCATTCCTGCGTGTCAACAAAATGCTGAGGCACTTGCAGGGAGAATGCAGAAGGCGGTCGTCCTTGGGTCGCTCCGTGTCCTCAGGGTGCACGAGACTTTCGCCGGATCATCGTATTGAATTCGCGCAGACTGTAACCACCCATCTCACGGTCGTGAGACGTGGTTACAGCTGAAATTTTACCGCGATTTCGCTGGGAGCGGGTGCAATTTTTCAGATTAGCACCCGCTCCCGGCGAAATCCTGCAGTTGTCCTTATGACA